>CAUYUJ010015981.1:246331-302156 GCA_963575745.1 Prorocentrum cordatum
GAGGAGGAGGAGGAGGAGGAGGAGGGGCATACGAAGGGAAAACTGGGGGGAGACGAAATCTGCTGCACGCAGCTGGCCTCGGCCCCGCCGCTTGGCGGCGTGTCTCTGCCTGCTACGCTGGCACACCTGTGGCCTCAGGGCACGGGAGGCGCCGGGAAGGCCACCCGTGCGAGCTGACTCGTTCGCCGCCCTGTCACTCCCCACCTTCTGATGTTCCGGCCGACATTACCAGCCTCGAACGTATCCCTATCCCTAAGGTTGACACGCCAAAAGGCGATGACAATCTTAGGGATCCTCCTGTAAGAAATATGGGAATCCCTAAGATTGGCATCGTGATGAGGAGGTTCCCAGCATAGGGATAGGGATATGTTCCAGGCTGGTAACCACAGTCGAGACGCTGTAGTAAGGAACAGCTCGGGTTCGGAAGGGGCTCGATGTTCCTCAGGTTCCTCCAGTGCCGTTCCCTCTTGCCCTCCTGGGGCACGGAGGCGCTTGCGGGGCCAAGAAGGGTCTTCATTCCTTCTGTAGCGTTCCTTCTTTCAGCGGCCCGACTGTACTTTAGCCCTGGTCACTAGAACTATTTTCGAGCAGCAATAAAGCACCGAGACAGGAGGGTTCTCACGTGTCGGGCCCTGGGAGGCGATACTCGCTCGACACCGTTTCGATACCGTGCGGGCCGCTCGCAACTCTTTCTGAGATGTGGCCCATCAGTACGATGGGAGCAACATTCGGAAGCTGGGCGAGGTCTGCTAAAACCGTGGCTGCTAAAACGGCGCTCCCGGAAGAAAAACACAACTTCCCGGAATGAGGCGCGGCACGCGAAACAGTCAACGGGCTTCTCCCCGGAAGGACGAAGACAACTTCCCGGGAGGTCGAGTTTAGCAGCCACGGATTTAGCAGCCCCTGCCCGGCTTCCGAAACATCATCCCAGAGATCTCCTGGAGATCCGATGCCCTGATCCTTCCGGTGCGGGGCCTCCCGAGGTCCCGGCCCCTTCCCCTTACTGCGTGAGGGCCGGCCCTGTTTTGCGAAGGCCCCCGGGGCACGGTGAGGGCCCCCAGATCGGGAGCCTTGAGGCGGAGGTCAATGCAAGCGGGGGTCAGCCAGGGCGCCGAATCTTGCAGGATCCTGCAGCTCCAGGGTCGCATTGACCCGGGCTTGGGCCCAGGATACTACAGGAACCTGCAGGGTCCTTCGCACTGACCCGGGTTTGGCTGCAGGATCTTGCAGGATCCTGCTGGATCCTGCAGGGCCTGACTGACCCGGGTCTGGATCGACCCGGGTCAGAGGATCCCCGACCAGAGGCCGAAAACGGCGAATTTCGTTCTATTCCAACGCCATTGGAGGTCTGGGGAGCTGGCTCCTGGAACTCGGGTGAGCCCCGTGCCCAGACCCCCTCGAGTCATGAACAAAAATCGCGTCGGACGGTTGTTCGCGATAGTCGGCCTCTGGGGGCCCTGACCGGGCCTCGGGGCCGTCGAAGAACGACCCAGGACGAACACTGGTCCCGGAGAATGGGTCCAGACGACCTCTGGGGTCGACGTCATGCGAAAGCCATGACGTGGGGGGTCTGGGGCTTCAGGGGCAAGATCCTGGTCCTCCAGCTGTTGCGACCTCGTCGCCTTGGAGCGGTGGCCGCCTGTTCACCAGGCCGAGCTTGCAGTCGTGCGCCTCACGCTGCGGCGCAACCCTGTTGTAGCGATTTGCATCGATCGAGGGTGAGGTCCTCGCTGGGGTAAAGCCTTGCCGTGGAAGAAAACAACTAGCTTTAAGTCGGGCCTGTCCCTCTACAGGAGGAATATTTTCAACAATAGTCAAACAATAGTTTGAGCACTTTTTGCTCATTTTCGAATGGTTGGAGTTTGTTTGAATTTTCGTCGAAGATCGGCCTGTAGGGGGGACATGCCTGGCCTAAAACTAGCTCCTGCAACTCGCGGTGGAGGGCCAGTTGAGACGGTGGCGGCTCTCTCTCGCCCTGCCCGGTGTGCCGCTCGAAGCCAAATCCCCGGGCCCCTCCCGTGGTCCATCCCGACTTCTCTCTCTCCGGCAGGGGGCCGCCCGAAGAGCAGATGTTCGCCCCGATTTTGTCGAGAGTCCACGGCCAGCGTGCTCAGAGCGTTCCGTATAGATCTGCGGAGCATCCCACACGCTGGCGGGCATCGATGCTGTAGTCGATCCCCGATACTCCAGTTTCACGCGGCGCATCTCCAGCCGCTGCGACGAGAAGCCTCCAGGAGCCCCCCCCCCCAAACCAAGATGACGAAAAACGGCAGTTAGGGCCGCTGCCAGCTCGCCTGGCCCCTCGCCCGAATGAGCCTCCGCCTCCGCCTCCGCATCCTCCTCCTCCTCCTCCTCCTCCTCCTCCTCCTCCTCATCCTCCTCCTCCTCCTCCTCCTCCTTTTCCTCCTCCTCCTCCTCCTCCTCCTCCTCCTCCTCCTCCTCCTCCCGCTCCCCCCGCCGGGCCTCCCCGCGGACGCCCACAGGACCAGCTCATGCGCGGCGCGGCCGGGCGCTTCCTGGACCGGTTCTGCCGCCAGAACACCGCCGAGGCTCGTGTGGACTCGTTACGGGCCTGTTTTGGAGGGGAGAAGGAGGTGGAGGAGGAGGAGGAGGAGGAGGAGGAGGAGGACGAGGAGGAGGAGGAGGAGGAGGACCCCCTCCCCCTCCAACTTATGGTGGTGGTGGTGGAAAACAGGCCCATCAACTCGTGTCCGAACCCTGAGGTCCTGGCGTTTCATTTTTTTCGCAACAGGGGTTTTCGTCCAATTTCTGGCCCCGAGACCCTCACAGATCGATCCCGCTCGAGAAGTGGCGCAGAACGATGCCACGTGGGGCTCCAGGCGTGACTCTTGCTTGCGATGCTGCATTTGTTTTGCAGCGTCGGATCTCAAGGAAGAGAAATCCATCAACATGCTACCGAATGGAAAAAACCCTGGGGAGGCTTGTTCAACGAAGGGGGTGGTCCGCGGGCGATTGTGTCCAGATCCTTGCGGGGTTGCCCAAGGGGTTGTCCGAGCTGCGTTGTCTTGCCAGCCATGATCACATGCTGGGACGCTTATGGTATGCATCTTGGAGGGGTTTTCCGGGTTGCCCAGGGGGGGTATCTTGGGATGTGTTTGATAATATTGTTTTCCGCTGGACACATCGACAGCGAAATCCGAACCCTACAGTCGGGGCCCTGCAGAAGGGACCCTATTCGTTGGGGAGGGGCTCCGCGTTCCTTAAGTGTTTCACAGCTTGCCTCAGGTTTTCCGTATGTTTTCGATCGGAAATCGAAGTTTAACTTATGGAAAAAAAGGGGCCTCGTTCCTTATTTAGGGTTCCTTAGGTCAACGCCCCGACTGTACCCTCGCCGATCAGCGATTCAGGCAACTCGATGGGCGGCCAGGGTAGGGCTCTGAGTTCGTCGAAGACGTGGCGAGGTCCGGGCCCTGCCTCTGCACTTGCCGCTCACAGATTCGGGACACTCTATGGTTGGTGGGGGTAGAATTCGGATGTCGGCACGTCGGCGCAAACATGCGGGCAACACTGGAGGAGGAGGAGGAGGAGGAGGAAGACGAGGAAGAGGAAGAAGAAGACGAAGAAGAATAATAAGTGGCATAAAAGCACTAATCAGAAGAATGTCCATATACACTTCAGCTTGGATGCTCGTGGTCTCTTCCCCAGAAAGCCGAGGCACCCCTTCCAAGAAAGTCCAAGACGCACTGGCGATGGAAATACATACTGCCCGCATAGCACTCTCGACGGCCTGCGCTGATTTCTTGGATCGGCGCTGGCGCCGGCCCTGGCGCGCGGAGTGCGCCAGGGAGGGGGCTTCCAGCGCAGGTCCAACAAACCCGCGCGGACCTCAGACATTTTATGCTCATGCCGTTGTTCCTTTGCTCGAAGTAAGCTTCTCTCAGATGGGGTCGCAGCAGATGGGGTCGGGGTATCGCGCCGCCTCGCCGAGGCATCGGCGAGGTGGCTCGATGTGAAGCCCGCAATTCTAGTCGCCCACGGCGTCGATACGCTGCCGACGTTGGCGATGCAGTGCCAGTGCGGCGCGATCCTCCAACCCCATCTGCTCGGGCTTCACTTGGGAGGCCTCTGCTTGTTGACTCCCTGCCCCGCGGGGCCAGCCCGCGGTTGTTCTGCGGCCGATGGTTGGTCAGACAGGGCATTCTTCAGTACATTGGAAACCCATGCCAAGAGACATCATGCTTGCCTCCAGGGTGCCCTGGGTCTCCTGGGTTTCGATGGTTTTGCCATTGAAAGCGTGACATTCCCACACCAAAAAGTCAATGGACGACCTGGGGTCTTCGAGTTCAGTTTCTTGTGAAAGGTTTCTTGTTGTCGAGCTCCTACTGTCGTCTCTTCGTGTCATTCGTCACCCGAGACGTGGGTTTCTGCAAGGCTTCCGCGGCGCAAGCCATATGATGTAAAAGTAGCAGCGAACGCTGACATGGACTCCTGTCTGGGTTTAGTATAGATTTTTCCCCCGGCCAGACCATGTGAAGTCAAATCAAATTCGGGGGACCCAAACGGGGTGCTGACCAGACCGTGCGGGGTCACCGCACGGTTTTGGGACTCGAGTCCTTCTCTGAGGATGTCTCGGGCGACAGGGGCCTCCAGGGTCCCAAGACCGTGCGGTGACGGACCGTGCGGTGAGGTCTTGGGGGATTTCGAGGTCACCGCACGGTCTGTCACCGCACCGTTTCGGGACTCCAAACAAATCCGGACGGTGCCAGTGTGGAACATCCATGCGAACAAAGGCATGAATCCATAGGCGAGTATCCATGCGAGTATGTTGCGCATCGGCAGCGGCGGCCAACAAGGCCGAACCAGCACACCCATTCAACACATCGTGTATGTAAAGATGCCGTGCTTGATACTTGCGAGCTCTTACCCCTGCGTGTATCATCCCCAGACCTCCAGCGACCAGTTTGTTTCCAAGCGCTGCATTTTTTTTCGGCATCCAAGGGCCGCTGTCGTGCCCCAGGACCATCAAACATGGATCTGGGACGCGAGACTATCATTCGGGAAGGGGTCCAGAGCTCTGGAGCTGTGGATCGGAACACTGACATCAGAGGATGTCTGTGTCGGCGCTGGATATCGGACGCTTCCGTAGGTGTTCACTTGGCCTTCGCCGAAGAAGAAGAAGAAGAAGCGGCATGAGCGCCTGGCTCTGGCCCCAAGCCCACAAGCCCTTAATCGGCTAGGCTGCTGAGCTGGGGCTGGGGCCGTACGTAGCACCTCGCAGTTGCGAAAAAGAGTGAGGGGGCTTAGAAGTCATCAGAGTGACGGGGCCGAGCTGCTTCGGGGTCTCGCAAACTGCCGACGTCCCCGCTGCCCCCTCACTCTTATCAGAATTTCCGGGGTGATTCATATATATATATATATAGATGGGTAGATCTGTGCAGAGCCCTTTGTAAGGTCGCTTGTAAGGTCCCCCCCCGAGTTCGGAAACCAAAGGAGACGACGGCATTGTGCTGGGCGTCGCCGTAGTCGGCGTCGCCGGCGTCGGCGTCTGCGTCAGCGTCGTGCTTGACGTTGTCGGCGTCGTCGGCGTCGCCAGCGTCGGCGACGTCGTCGGCGGCATCGGCGTCGCCGTCGCCGTCGTCGTCGTGGACGTCGGCGTCGGCGTCGACGTCGGCGCCAGCGTCGGTGTCGGCGTCGGTGTCGTCGTCGTCGTCGATGCCGTCGTCGTCGTCGGCGTCTTCGGCGTAGTCGTCGTCACTGGCGTCTGCGTCGGCGACGTGCTCGGCATCGTCGTCGTCGTCGTCGCCTCGTCGTCGTCGCGTCGTCGTCGTCGTCGTCGTCGTCGTCGTCGTCGCAGGCGTCGGCGTTGGCGTCGCCGTCGTCTTTGTCGACGTCGGCGTCGGCGTCGCCGTCGTCGTCATCGACGTCGGCGTCGGCGTCGGTGTCGGCGTCGGCTCCGTCGTCGTCGTTGGCATCGGCGTCGGCGTCGGCGTCGGTGCCAGCGTCGGCGTCGTCATCGACGTCGTGGTCGGCGTGCTCGGCGTCGTTCTTGGCCTGGTTGGCGTCGGCGTCGTGGTCGGTGGCGTCGGCGTCGTTGTCGGCGTCGCCGTCGTCGGCGTCGTGCTCAGCGTCGGTGTCGGCGTCGTCGTCATCGTGGGCGTCGTCTGCGGCACCTGCTCGGCGTCGACGTTGGCGCTGGCGTCGGCGTCGGCGTCGGCGTCGTGCTCGGCGTCGTGCTCTGATTCGTCGTCGTTGTCGCCAGCATCGGCGTCGTGCTCGGCGTCGGCGTCGTGCTCGGCGTTGGGTTTGCCGTCGGCGTTGTCATCAACCTCGGCGGCGTCGGCGTCGGCGTTGTCGTCGTCGGCGACGTCGCCGTCGCAGTCTTACTCGGCGTCGTGCTCGGCGTCGTGCTCTTGGTCGACGCTGGCGTTGGCGCTGGCGTCGGCGTCGTCAGTGTTGGTATCGACGTCGTCGTCGTCGTCGTCGTCGGCGCTGTGCTGGGCGTCGTGCTCGGCGTCGTTGGTCGCCGTCGGCGTCGGTGTTGTGTTCGTCGTCGTTGTCGACGCAGGCATCGGCGTCGGCGGGGGTGTCAGCGTCGGCGTCGTTGTCGTCGGCGTCGACGTCGGCATAACCGTCGTGCTCGGCGTTGTGCTTGTCGTCGTGCTCGTCGTCGTCATCGTCGTCGTCGTCGTCGGCGTTGTCGTCGTCGTCGTTGTCATTGTCGTCGTCGTCGTCGGCGTCGGCGTTGGCGCTGGCGTGGGCGTCGTTGTCTTCGTCGTGCTCGTCGTCGTGCTCGGCCACGTGCGCGGCTTCGTCATCGTCGGCGTCGGCGTTGTCGGCATCGTTCTCGGCTTCGTCGTCGTCGTCGTCGGCGCTGTGCTGGGCGTCGTGCTCGGCGTCGTTGGTCGCCGTCGGCGTCGGTGTTGTGTCCGTCGTCGTTGTCGACGCAGGCATCGGCGTCGGCGGGGGTGTCAGCGTCGGCGTCGTTGTCGTCGGCGTCGACGTCGGCATAACCGTCGTGCTCGGCGTTGTGCTTGTCGTCGTGCTCGTCGTCGTCATCGTCGTCGTCGTCGTCGGCGTTGTCGTCGTCGTCGTTGTCATTGTCGTCGTCGTCGTCGGCGTCGGCGTTGGCGCTGGCGTGGGCGTCGTTGTCTTCGTCGTGCTCGTCGTCGTGCTCGGCCACGTGCGCGGCTTCGTCATCGTCGGCGTCGGCGTTGTCGGCATCGTTCTCGGCTTCGTCGTCGTCGTCGTCATCGTCGTCGTCAGCGTCGGCGCTGCTGTCGGCGTCGCTGTCGGCGTCGCTGTCGGCGTCGGCGTCGTCGTCGGCGTCGGCGTCGTCGGCGTCGTTGGGGTGATCGGCGTCGTCGTCGGCGTCGGCGTCGTCGTCGGAGTCGGCGTCGTCGATGTCGGCGTCGCGTCGTTGGTCTGGTCGGCGTCGTGCTCGTCGTCGTTGTTGTCTTCGCTGTCGTCGCCGACGCTGTCGTGTCGTCGTTGTCGTCGTCGGCGGCGTCGTTGTCGTCCTCTTTCCCCCCCCCTGGGTTTGCGTCGGCGTCTGCGTCGTCGCTGGTATTGGTGTCGTTGTCGGTGTCGGCGTCGTTGGCATCGTACTCGGCGTCGTTGTCGGCGTCGGCGTCGTCGTCGGCGGCGGTGTCCGCATCGGCGTCCTGCAAGAAGGCGTTTTCGGCGTCGTCGTCGTCGTCGGTTGTGGCGTCGGCGTCGGCGTCGTCGCGCGTCGTCGACGTCGGCGCCGTCGTCAGCGTTGTCGTCGTCGTCGTCAGCGTCGACGTCGTCGTCGGCATCGGCGTCGTTGGCGGCGTCGTTGGATGCGTCGAGCTAGGTGTCGGCGCCGTCGTAGGCGTCGTCGGCGGCGTCGGCGTCGTGCTCGGCGTCGTGCTCTTTGTCGGCGTCGACGCTGGCGTTGTCGGCGTCGGCGTCGCCCTCGGCGTTGTGCTCGGTGTCGTGCTCGGCGTTGTGCTCGGCGTCGTCGTCGTCGGCGGCGTCGCAGTCGGCGGCGGCGTCGTGTTTGGCGTCGTTGTCGGTGTCGGCGTCGTCCTCGGCGTCGTCCTCGGCGGCGTCGGCGTCGGCGTCGTGCCCAGCGTCGTGCTCATCGTCGTGCTCTTCGTCGGTTTCGGCGTCGTCGTCGGCGTTAGCGTCGACGTCGTTGTCGGCATCGTCCGCGGCGCCTGCTCGGCGTCGTGCTCAGCGTTGGCGTCGTCGTCGGCGCCGGTGTCGACGTCGGCGTTAGCGTCGGCGTCGGCGTCGTCGGCGTCGTGCTCGGCGTCGTCGTCGTCGTTGCCGACGTCGGCTTAGGCGTCGGCGTCTGTGGCGTCGTCGGCGTCGGCGTCGGCATCGTCGTCGTCATCGTCGGCGCGTCCTCGTCGTCGCTGTCGGCGCCGTCGCGGTCTTGCCCTCGTCGTCGTCGTCGTCGTCGTCGTCGTCGTCGTCGTGGCTTTCCACCCGCCCTCTCCCCGGGTTTGAACCAGGGGCGGGGGCGGGGCCTCCCCTCCCCACCGGTTCGATCCCGGGGGGAGGGGGGCGGGTGGGCAGCCTTGCCCAGCAGGCGCCCGCGAAACGCGCCCCCTCTCTCCCTCTCTCTCTATCGCTCGCACTGCAGTGTTCACGTGGGCGCGCGTGGAACATTTCCGGGGCCGGACTCCCCCCCCCTCTGGCGACTCCTCTTGGGCCCCGCCCGCCCGGGAATGGGGGGCCCTGCGCCGGCCCGATGAATATCCGCACGGGGCTCCGAGGGTGTGTGTGTGTGTCTGCTGCGCTGCACAGTCGGACCACATAATCAGGCGGTCGCAAGCATGGATCACGGAGGCGTGGATCAGTGACGGGCCCCGTGTCCATGGGAAATCGCGGGTTTCCGCCGCCGAGCGCGGCGGCACCGGCCGCATTGTGGGGAGGGCACCTCCCCCGATCCGTGGATGTGGCGACCGCGCGCCAAGTCCCTGTATCGCTAGTCCATGCTTGCGCGACCCCGATACAAGATCATGGTCGGGTCGGGGAGGGCACCCTGATGTCCTCTCGCTTAGCTGCCTCGATGCGCCCGTTTTGGTACGCAGCGCGCGCCGTGCTCAAGACGTCCGTGTCAGTACGCTGCGTGTTGGCTCACCGTGTTGGCCCACGCTTTGGCGAACCTGTCGCGGCAGACCTACTATACGTTCTCAGTCCACGCGTTGAGCTCCGTATCTCTGCGCTACGTGTTTTGCGTGTTGTGTATCGGGGCAGCTGAGGTTCTTCGTGTTCGTTCGATGTTCTTGTGCATCCTGGGGAGGATGGCCTTGGATGCTCCGCGTGTTCTGGCCGGCTGAGGGT
The DNA here is from genome assembly GCA_963575745.1 of Prorocentrum cordatum. NCBI lineage: Eukaryota > Dinophyceae > Prorocentrales > Prorocentraceae > Prorocentrum > Prorocentrum cordatum. The sequence goes on from CAUYUJ010015981.1 coordinate 255,608, forward strand.
CGGTCTCACGTTCTTGGAGGATTCTTCTGTCCTAGGGCCGACTGGGATCCTGCAGAAGCATGGTCGCGCAGCACAGGGTCGGTGGACGGGCCATCCATTTCGGATCGCAGGCGTTCTTTCTGTTCGCCACCCATGCCCGAGTTGCCCCCGAAATATGCAGGCCGCTCTGACCAGGAAGGGAACTCAGGGATACCCCTGCGGGGAGCTATTCGGTCGCACCCCTCTCGAGGATGAGCCCCCCCTGTATATCTTCGAGCTTGGCCCCAGAGCTTCTGTGGCCAGTCGAGAGCCTGACGAAAAAGCTGGGGAGCTTGGGGGCTCTCCATCTTAGGGGGCCCCGGGAATGGCAAGGCCGCTTTGTCACCGTTTCCGAAACGGCCAAAAAATCGGCGACTGGAAAGGGCAAACAAACAGCTCCAGGATTGGAGCCGGAGCCGCAACCGCCAAAAACACGGCGACGGAACCGGCAACAAACGTCGTCGGGATTGGCAAGGAAACGGCAAGACGGAACCGGTAAGAAAACTGCCCTGTCGTTTCCAGGGCTGGTCTCCATGCCGCCCCTCATCGCAGGCGCAGTTGGTCGGACGCTCGGGTCAACAGCAGTGAGCGTCGGCGGCGGGCCCACGAGGGGTAGCAGACCCCCCCCTTCCCTGGCGCGCCTGCCCGCACGCAGGTGCCCCACATCGCCCTGAAGCAGGAGATCGTGCTGGTGCGACACGCCCCGGTGGGGCGCGGTGCCGGGCAGCCACCGGTGCTTGCCGAGGGGGTGTTATGCCAGCACAGCGGAGAAACGGCCAGGTGGGGAGCGGCGAGGACGGCACGGCCTGCAGATGAGCAGGATGCGTCAGGGGGAAAACAAATAGACACAATCAATCGTCGATTCAGAGGGAAGTATGCAAAAAGATTGGAAGTGTGGGGGAAGACAACAGCCCAGAAAATGTGGGGAATCCTGTTATGTGTGTCTTTTTATTTGTCTGTCCCAGGGCCCCTTCAAGGTGGCTCAGGTCGGAGGGGCAAGAGAAGCGCAGGGCAGGGATCAGATCGACGTATCACTGTAAGCCCGTTTCAGTTTCAATGTTGGAGCCGTTGATTGTAACAGAGTCGCGATTGGAGTATCATTGCGCACGAAACCGTTGTCGGAGGCGTACTACGCGCCGTCATCGCTTTGTCTCGCTTGTATGGTATACGCTTCAAATATTTCCCCACGTTGATCATACACATGTATGAACATGTAACACCTCGCAGTTGCGGATTCGACTCATGGGGGCGGGCGCGGGGTGAATCGCGGGTGGTTCGCGGAGTAAGTCGCGAGTGGGTCGCGGGGATGGTCGCGGGGTGGGTCGCGGGTGGGTCGCGGGGATGGTCGCGGGGTGGGTCGCGGATGGGTCGCCGGTGGGTCGCGGGGTGGGTCGCGGGTGGGTCGCGGGGTGGGTCGCGGCGGGGTCGCGGAGTGGGTCGCGGCGTGGGCTTTGGGTGGGTTCGTGTCGGGTAGCGGGTGGGACCACGACATCGAAACAAAAACAACACAAAACCACAAGAAGAAACAACACCGCGGGAACCCGTCTCAGCAACGCACCCGGGAACAGTGTAAGACAGCGCGCCCCTCTCACTCTGAAATGTGTGATCGTCGCTGTGGTTTATTATGTCTTGCTATCGGAGTCGTCACATGTTCATTGCGTGGCTTGCCCTAGACGAATATTACGGCATTCGGACCGTCTGTGTCGATACACAGCTCATTTGGATATCTATCTCTTGGGAGGCGAACGGAAGCATGCGAGCGTGGAGGAGATGAGATGACGAGGAGGAGGATGTTCAGTCTGATGTAGGGGAATAATCAGGGGAGGCGGAAATGGGCGGTCGCGCCATATGCAGCGGCGTCGGCGCCTTCGAAAGCGCATGACAACGCGGAAGGCTGCAAAGAGGAGGGGAAACGGAGGTGACGGAGAAGGAGGCAGCGAAGGAGGGCGGAGAGCCGATGGTCGGGAGGAGGGCGAAACGGAGGACGGATGTGAGCAGGCGGAGAAGGCGGAGGATGAGATGTAGGGTGTGAGGGAGGAGGCGGCGCAGTATCATGATACAGGTAGTGAGAAGGAAACGGATGATGATGATGATGAGGAGGAGGAGGAGGAGAAGGAGGAGGGGGAGGAGGAGGAGGGAGGAGGACATTGAGGACGGGGGGAGGGGAGGAGTAGGAGGAGGAGGAGGAGGAGGAGGAGGAGGAGCAGAAGGAGGAGGCGGAGGTGGAGGCGGAGGTGGAGGCGGAGGCGGAGGAGTTGGAGGAGGAGGAGGAGGAGGAGGAGGAGGAGGAGGAGGAGGAGATGGAGACTCTCATCCTCCCTCCTTCCTCCTCACCCTCCCTCCCCACTCCCCCCTCCCCCCTTTCCCTCCCTGGCCTCTTCCCCCCTCAACCACTTAGAGGGGTGGTCTCTCCCTGCGTGTGGCCCGGAGGGGGCGGGGGGCCAGGCCGAGCAAGCCCTGTACCTGGGCGAGGCGCACGACGCCCCCGACGTGAACTGGGAGGATCGCCAAGTCGTCGTCGTCGTTGCCGTCGTCGAGATCCCCTTTCCCAGCGGGGTCGGGCCGCCTCGGGCGCTAGGCTAGCGGACGCCTGGGTGGCGATCCCCGTCCTCCTCCTCCTCCTCCTTCTCCTCCTCCTCCTCCTCGTCTTCTCCCTCCGCCTCGTTGTCGTCGTCGTCCTCCTCCTCCTCCTCCTTCTCCCCCTGCTCTTCGGACCAGCAGCGCACCAAAGGGCAACCTTAGCGCACCTTGCCCACCACTCTTCAGGACGGCAGCGGCGCGCCGGAGTGGGCCCCCTTCCAGCAGGTGGTGGTATTCGCGCCCCAGATGCATTCCACTGCCCCAGATCACGAGAACGGCTCGATGATCCTCAGGACGCGTGTAAGCCCAATGTGTGTTTACCTGTTCAGCCCCACCAGTAGATCTGTACATCGCCTAAGTCGTATTGAATGGCCTTAAGGGTCAAACACACGTTGGCGTCCACACACGTTCTGAGGATCATCGAACGGCCCTCGAAGGGCGGAATTGGTAACACACGCCGAGATTGAACCAGAAACGGTGTTTCGCGGAGGCGAAGCACAGTTTTTGCTCCGAGTGCCCCCTTCGCCTCGGTCCGTCTTCTCCCTCGCCCCCTCTGCTACTCCCGCGAATCCCACAGCAGGTGGGAGTTTAGATGCCTCCTAGATGGGGTCCGAGTAGATGGGGTCTGAGGATCTCGCCGCATCGGCGTCGGCGATTCATCAGCTACGTCGGCGTGGAGACAATCGGGATCCACATCGAGCCACATCGCCGATGCATCGGCGATGCGGCGAGATCCTTCGACACCATCTACTCCGACCCCATCTAGGAGGCCTCTACTTTCCCTCTCCCGCTCCTGCCGTGTATCCCACAGCAGGTGGTAGTTGAATGGGGGTACTGGTCGTCCCATCCTCTCGCTCACCCGAGGAACGGCAGAGATTAGGAGGAAGAGCGGGCCAACAGTCATGCGGAGGCCTAGGGCCCGAGGCTGGGATTCATCTAGATCCATTCGATGCTCGTTGTGGGGATCTTCCTGGGGCCCAACTGACGGATCTGTTCGACTCTCGTTCGGCCCCGTTTCGACTCAAGTCCGATTCGGGTTCGACTCAAGTTCGACTCAGCTTCGACTCAGCTTCGACTCAAGGTCGGCTCAAATCGATGGACATTCGACGCAGCTTCGACGCAGGAAGCTCCCCAGAGTGAGCAACCAAGATCCACCGCCCAGGGAGCCGATCTTCTTGGACCTCGGCAGGCGGTGGATCCGGGAATGTTTGGGCCCCCTGGAGCGCTGATCTTTCTTCGGCAAGGCTACCATCAGGTGGTTCAATACACATCTGCTCACCAGTGCGATTGCCAGACAGTCTTACAGGACGGCACCACAAGGCATGTCGCATTTTCCCTCGCGAGTGGAGGCGCAGCCGATGGCGGGAGGATGAGTGTGCCCTCTCTTCCGGGTGCCCTTCCTGCTTTCTCGGTCCTCGACCCGATGGGCTGGCAGCGGCGGAGGCGGGCCCTGCCTTAGATCCTGGAGCGCCGACCTATCCAAATCCGCCGCCCCCTGGGGTTCCAGGACTTCGGCTCGCTGGCGATGGATGCGGATGGAGCCCCGCCTCGCACGGGACGCGCGGGGGCCGCTCCCAGCCGCCAGGATCACAGCATGAGCGACGGGAAGGCGAGCGTCGACCCTCGCCCCCCCCCCCCCCCCTGCGCGCGCGCGCGCCTGCGCGCGGCGCTGCCGCCGCGTTGCCGCCCGCGCACACCGCTCGGCGGAGGCGAGAGGGGTGGACAGTGCCCAGCTCTCGTTGTCCCACCTCCTCGCGCTGCGAGTGCTCCTGGCCAGGGGCCCAGGCAAGTTGCGGGCGTGGGTGCCGCAAGGGAGGCGGGACGAAGGACGGGGAGCTCCCTGGGGGGCCAAAAGTGTGTGAGGGGTGTGTCCACAGATTGATTGGGCGGTGCCGCCTCCTCTCGCTGCGGCGAAACCACGCCGGAGATTTTTGTTTCACCCACGTCTGCCCCCCCTTCCGGGGGCCCTGACCAGGCCCCAGGACATTTAAAAAGCACGGCTCGGGAGGGAAGTCCTGTGCCAGGGGAGGGGCCCATGCCCAGGGGCGGACCTTGCCCATCCATTGTTGGGAATCGGTCGGAGTGAGGGGACCGGACGGTCATTCGCTGCCCCTGGGTGAGTGGCTGAAGTGGGGGTCCGAGGTGCGGATTGCTGTTGTGTTGAATTCCCATCTCCAAAAATGAATCATTGTTGATGCCCTCCCTTCGGTGACCATTGCATTTTGCAATTCAAGTGCTCCCCCTGGGGCTTGCACCCGGTTCTTTTTACAAGGGAAAATCTGGGGTCACCAATTTGGGTTCTTGTCCCCAGATTTACAAGAACAACGGCTCTCGCACACTATTTCCTCACAGTTGATTTTGAAATCGCGCTTTTGCGCAGGACTCCCGCAGAATGTATACAGGCATCACGCTTTTGCGTGGTACTTCCTCACACTTTCTTGCGGCGCAGCACCCCCAAGACTCACGAATCACGCTCTCGCTTTGGATTCCCAGCGTCCTACTTTGAAATCGCACTATCGCTCCAGAGTTCCTCCCTGATGGGTTCACGCTTCAGCGACCCGCCAGCTCGACCTGGCCGTCTGGGCCCGCCCGCCCGAAGAGCTCGTGTTAGGGCCCGCCCGCCCGACGCGCCCGCCTGGTTCTGCCGCTTTGTGCTCCTGCTCCTTAACCCTCCTCCTCCTGCAGGTCTCTCTAGGTAGAGCTTCCTGCAGTCGGGCCCTCCTCTCGGCCTCCCCTGAGGGGCGCCCTGGGCCGGCCATAGCAGTTGGCAGGGCCCATTCCGTATTCTCGCAGAGGCCTAGAGTTCTCTGTATGGCTTCGGTCGGTACGGGCTCGCCTCCGATGCGCTTATCATTATCCTTATCCCCTGTTTCAGAGGCTGCGCCAACTACACGCGGCAGATGTGGAAGATTTGCCCCCAAGGGGGTACGATGGAAGACGACGAGGGCGGATGTACGAGTTGAACGGCACGCGAGCAGTTAGGAGCGAACAGTCTTGAAAGGGTTGTCGAAGTCTCCCCCGTGAGGAGTAATCATTGCTGATCCCCCCGCACGTGCGCATTGGTTTTCATGGTAAGTGCCCACCTCGGGGCTCGCACCTGGTGTTTTTTTGATCACGGAACGTATTCTTGCTCAAACTGTGTCGTCGGCCCCCTTGTTACAAAAACAACGGCTCCCGCCGGATACTTCCTCACACGTTCTTTCAGCATCGCGCTCTCGCGTGGGACGTCCTCGCAAGTTACTCAGTCGCCGCGCCCTCGACACTCAGGGATCACGCTCTCGCATTGGGCATTCTCACGATTTGCTCGAGAACCGCGCTATCGCTCGACAGTGCATTGCTATTCGTACAGAACTCACAGTCCAGCATCCCGCTTGTATGACCTGGCCGCTTGGGCTCGCCTCCCCGACCCGCCCGCTAGGGTCTGCCCGACTGGTGTTGCCACGTGCGTTCTGAGTCCTGGCCCCCTCCTGCTAATTTCGCCCCTTCTCCCTCATGCGTTCTCCTCCTTCCATCTGTCCTCTCTTCCTTCGTTTTGTAGGCTGCACTGAATGCCAGGTGCGGAAGGTACCTCCCCAAGGGGGCGCGATCTATGTCTTCGATGGCACACGAGAAGATAGGAGCGAACATTCGTAAGATGGTTATTGCTGTTGTTGTTGTTGTTGTTGTTGTTGTTGTTGTTGTTGTTGTTGTTGTTGTTGTTGTTGTTGTTGTTTTGTTGAACAAGGCGGTCATGAAGGTCGCCCCCCCCCCCCCCCAGCAACCCAGCAACCCAGCAACCCCCCCCTCCCGAACGGCCTTCGGCACCCCCCCCTGGGGGTGGGCTACGCCCCGCATGTAGCCCCCATCCACGGCGCGGCCGCGGCGGCGGCGGCGGATCTGTGGGACCGGTGGGGCCGAGCTCCACCGAAGCTTCATTTCGGCACACCCCTGTCGAGGATCGTGGCCCTGGCCCCACAGGGACCTCCACCGAAGTGTTATCATCATACCTACCGGTGTGATCTCGCACTGCTTTATTTCGACCGACCGTGTGCCCATAATGCGGTCGTGCTGATGGTTGTGCTAGCGGCCGTGCTGCTGGTCGTGGTTGGTGGACGTGCTGGTGGTCGTGCTGGTGGTCGTGCTGCTGGCCGTTCTGGTGGAGGTGCTGGCAGTCGTGCTGGTGGTCGTGCTGGTACTTGTGCTGGTGGTCGTGCTGGGAAGTGCTGGTGGTCGAGCTGGTGGTCGTGCTGCTGGCTGGTCGTGCTGGTGGTCGTGCTGGTGGTCGTGCTGGGCTGGTGGTCGTGCTGGTGGTCGTGCTGGCGGTTGTGCTGGTGGTCGTGCTGGTGGCTGGTCGCGTTGGTGGTTGTGCTGGTGATCGTGCTGGCGGTCGTGTTGGTGGCCGTTCTGGTGGAGGTGCTGGTGATCGTGCTGGTGGTCGTGCTGGTGGTCGTGCTGGTGGTTGTGCTGGTGGTCGTGCTGGTGGCTGGCCGTGCTGGAGGTGCTGGTGGTCGTGTTGGTGGTCGTGCTTGGTCGTGCTGGTGGCTGGCCGTGCTGGAGGTGCTGGTGGCTGGTCGTGCTGGTGGTCTTGCTGGTGGTCGTGCTGGTGGTCGTGCTGGTGCTTGTGCTGGTGGTCGTGCTGGCGGTCGTGTTGGTGGCCGTTCTGGTGGAGGTGCTGGTGGTCGTGCTGGTGATCGTGCTGGTGGTCGTGCTGGTGGTTGTGCTGGTGGTCGTGCTGGTGGCTGGGCGTGCCGGTGCTTGTGCTGGTGGTCGTGCTGGCGGTCGTGTTGGTGGCCGTTCTGGTGGAGGTGCTGGTGGTCGTGCTGGTGGTCGTGCTGGTGGTTGGTGGTGGTCGTGCTGGTGGCTGGCCGTGCTGGAGGTGCTGGTGGTCGTGGTTGGTGGACGTGCTGGTGGTCGTGCTGGTGGTCGTGCTGCTGGCCGTTCTGGTGGAGGTGCTGGCAGTCGTGCTGGTGGTCGTGCTGGTACTTGTGCTGGTGGTCGTGCTGGGAAGTGCTGGTGGTCGAGCTGGTGGTCGTGCTGCTGGCTGGTCGTGCTGGTGGTCGTGCTGGTGGTCGTGCTGGGCTGGTGGTCGTGCTGGTGGTCGTGCTGGCGGTTGTGCTGGTGGTCGTGCTGGTGGCTGGTCGCGTTGGTGGTTGTGCTGGTGATCGTGCTGGCGGTCGTGTTGGTGGCCGTTCTGGTGGAGGTGCTGGTGATCGTGCTGGTGGTCGTGCTGGTGGTCGTGCTGGTGGTTGTGCTGGTGGTCGTGCTGGTGGCTGGCCGTGCTGGAGGTGCTGGTGGTCGTGTTGGTGGTCGTGCTTGGTCGTGCTGGTGGCTGGCCGTGCTGGAGGTGCTGGTGGCTGGTCGTGCTGGTGGTCGTGCTGGTGGTCGTGCTGGTGGTCGTGCTGGTGCTTGTGCTGGTGGTCGTGCTGGCGGTCGTGTTGGTGGCCGTTCTGGTGGAGGTGCTGGTGGTCGTGCTGGTGATCGTGCTGGTGGTCGTGCTGGTGGTTGTGCTGGTGGTCGTGCTGGTGGCTGGGCGTGCCGGTGCTTGTGCTGGTGGTCGTGCTGGCGGTCGTGTTGGTGGCCGTTCTGGTGGAGGTGCTGGTGGTCGTGCTGGTGGTCGTGCTGGTGGTTCTGCTGGTGGTCGTGCTGGTGGCTGGCCGTGCTGGAGGTGCTGGTGGTCGTGTTGGTGGTCGTGCTGGTGGTCGTGCTCGCGGTCGTGTTGCTGGCCGTTCTGGTGGAGGTGCTGGTGGTCGTGCTGGTGGTCGTGCTGGCCCCTCCCCCTCCCCCCCTGCGCCCCCCTCCCCTTATTCCGACCGACCGTGGGCCACCCCCCCCGCTTCTCCCCTGCGCCCCCTTCCCATTATTCCGACCGACCGTGGGCCACCCCCCCCGCTCCCTCCCTGCGCCCCCCTCCCCTTATTCCGACCGACCGTGGGCCACCCCCTCCGCTCCCCCCTTGCGCCCCCCTCCGCTTATTCCGACCGACCGTGGGCCCCCCCCCCGTTTCCCCCTTGCGCCCCCGTCCCCTTCTTCCGCCCGACCGTGGGCCACTCCCCCCGCTCCTCTTCTGCGCCCCTCTCCCCTTATTCTGACCGACCGTGGCCCCCCCACCGCTCCCCCCCTGCGCCCCCGTCCCCTTATTCCGACCGACCGTGGGCCACCCCCCCCGCTCCTCCCCTGCGCCCCCCGGCGCCCCCCTCCCCTTATTCCGACCGACCGTGGGCCCCCCCCCCGCTCCTCCTTGCGCCCCCGTCCCTTATTCCGACCGACCGTGGGCCACCCCCCCCGCCCTCCCCTGCGCCCCCCCTTTATTCCGACCGACCGTGGGCCACCCCCCCGTTTCCCCCCTTGCGGCCCCCTCCCCTTATTCGACCGACCGTGGGCCCCCCCCGCTCCTCCCCTGCGCCCCCTCCCCTTTATTCGACCGACCATGAGCCCACCCCCCACCCCCCTCCCCCGACCGTGCCCCCCCCCCGCTCCCCCCTGCGCCCCCCGCCCCTTATTCCGACCAACCGTGCCCCCCCCCCCCTCCCCCTTTGCGCCCCCTCCCTTTATTTCCGACCGACCGTGGGCCTTCCTCGCTCCCCCCCTGCGCCCCCCCTTCCCTTTATTCCGACCGTGGGCTCCCCCCCCCTCCCCCCCCTGCGCCCCCCTCCCTTTATTTCCGAACCGACCGTGGGCCCCTCCCCCCCGCTCCCCCCCCTGCGCCCCCCTCCCCTTATTCCGACCGACCGTGGCCCCCCCCCCCCCGCTCCCTGGTCGCATGCCGACGGCGAGGGCGACTCCGCCGCCACGCGCCGCACCGCCCCAGAAGGTGGAGAGAGGGGGAGGACAAGGAGGAGGTCGAGAACCAGGAGGAGGAAGAGAGGCGGGACAGGAGAAAGTGGAGGTGAGGAGGGGGAGAAGGAGGACGAGACAGAGGACAAGCGACCTTCCTCCATACCCAAACTGACATGCTTCTAGCCGCCCCTTCCCGTCTTCGAATCTGTCCCTTGCCAACGTGTCGCAGCAATTGCGGCACGCTTCCCGGCGCCTGCCAAGGACTGCCTCCCTCGCGATCCCTGGTTTTCTCCATATCCCATGGACCCGCGTTGTCATTGTATGATCCTTGGCACGCGTGCCCCTTGTTTCTGCACACCCCTCTCGAGGATCGTGGCCCTGGCCCCACAGGGAGTTCCACCGAAGCCTCATTTCGGCACACTCCTCTCAAGGATCGTGGCCCTGGCCCCACAGGGAGCTCCACCGAAACTTCATTTCGGCACACCCCTCTCGAGGATCGTGGCCCTGGCCCCACAGGGAGCTCCACCGAAGCTTCATTTCGGCACACCCCTCTCGAGGATCGTGGCCCTAGCCCCACAGGGAGCTCCACCGAAGTGTCATTTCGGCACACCCCTCTCGAGGATCGTGGCCCTGGCCCCACAGGGAGCTCCACCGAAGCTTCATTTCGGCACACCCCTCTCGAGGATCGTGGCCCTGGCCCCACAGGGAGCTCCACCGAAGCTCCATTTCGGCACACCCCTGTCGAGGATCGTGGCCCTGGCCCCACAGGGAGCTCCACCGAAGCTCCATTTCGGCACACCCCTCTCGAGGATCGTGGTCCTGGCCCCACAGGGAGCTCCACCGAAGCTTCATTTCGGCACACCCCTCTCTAGGATCGTGGCCCTGGCCCCACAGGGAGCTCCACCGAAGCTTCATTTCGGCACACCCCTCTCGAGGATCGTGGCCCTGGCCCCACAGGGAGCTCCACCGAAGCTCCATTTCGGCACACCCCTCGCGAGGATCGTGGCCCTATAGATTTGCCCTCGCCAGGGGCACGAATCAGTGTGTTTTACGTATGTGCCTATAGATTTGCCTTCTCCAGGGTACGAACCCGTGTGAGTTTACGTATGTGCCTATGGATTCGCCCTCTCCAGTGGCACGAATTTGTTTTTTTACGTATGTGCTTATAGATTGGCCCTCTGCAGGGGGACGAATCCGTGTGTTTTTACGTATGTGCCTATAGATTGCCTTCTCCAGGGGCACGAATCCGTGTGTTTTGACGTATGTGCCTATAGATTGGCCCTCTGCAGGGGGACGAATCCGTGTGTTTTTTACGGATGTGCCTATAGATTGGCCCTCTGCAGGGACACGAATCCGTTCGTTTTTTACGTATGTGCTTATATATTTGCCCGATCCAGGGGCACGAATCCGTGTTACACATATCAGAGCATATATATATATATATATATATATATATATATATACACACATGTATAGAGTACTTTAATAACACATCCATAAACACGAAGATAACAGATATGACACATGTAAATCATATACTAAACATACATAGCCGACATATAAAACAAATATAAAACCGTTTTAGAAATCGTATCGAAACATTATATATATATGAACCATATATATATCAGATATATAAACCATATATATATGTATATATATAACATATATGAAGTATATATAAAACATAGAAGCGTATATGATATATATGTATATATGGACAGAATATAGAATCATACAGTACATATATATACGAAACATATTGAGACACATAGAATACATAGAACATATATACAAAACACAAATAGAACATACACTATAACACATAGAACACATATACGAACATATATAATAATATAGAACACCTTATAGAACACATATAGAACACATACACGAAACATACACAACACATAAAGAAGCAATTAGAACACATATCGGAAACATATGGAACACATCTAGAGAACAGTTCGGAAACATATAGGACACATATAGGAAACTTGTAGAAATCCATAGAACATATACAGGACACATATAGAACGTATTTAACACACATAGGACATACATAGGAAACCAATAGGAAGCCTATAGAAAACCAGTTGAAAACATATAGGACACATGTGGAACACCTATAGAACATGTATAAGACACGTTGGGCAACTTATAGATTATCAAATCGGAAACATATAGGAAACCTATAGAAACCATACAGGAAACATATAGAACACCTATAGAACATATATAAGAAACGTTGGACAACTTTATAGAATACAGATAGGAATCATGTAGGACACCAGAAGAAAACATATAGGAATCATATAGAACACCAATAGAAAACATACAGGAAACATATATGACACGTATAGAAAACGTATAGGGACCCTATGGGACCCTGTAGGGGTCCTATCGTATCCTATAGGATCCTATATGATCTCATAGGGATCCTATCAGGATCCTATCGTATCCTATAGGATCCTGAATGATCCTACAAGATCCTATAAGAATCCTATAGGGATCCTACGGGGATCCTATAGGGATCCTATTGGATCCTACAGCATCCTATAGGGATCCTATAAGGCTCCTATGGGGATCCTATAGGGATCCTATAGGATCCGATAGGGATCCTATAGGGATCCTATGGGATCCTGCAGGGATCATATAGGGATCCTATCGTATCCTATCGGGATCGTTTAGGGATCCTATAGTATCCTGTAGGATCCCATAGGGATCCTATAGGATCCTATAGTATCCCATAGGATCCTATGGGGATCATATAGGACCCTATAGTATCTTATAGGGATCATATAGTATCCTATAGTATCCTGTAGGGATCCCTATAGTATCCTATTGGGGTCCTATAGGTATCCTATAGGATCCGTATAATATCCTAAAGGGATCCTGTAGGGATCCTATTGTATCGTATAGGGATCCTATTGGGATCCTATAGGGATCCTATTGTATCCTATATAGGGATCTCATAGGGATCCTATAGTATCCAATAGGATCCTATGGGGATCTTATAGGATCCTATAGGTGTCCCTATAGGATCGTATAGGGATCCTATGGGGACCCTATAGGGATCCTATAGGGATCCTATAGGGATCCTATAGGGATCCCTCTAGGATCGTATAGGGATCCTATAAGGACCCTATAGGGATCCTATAGAGACCCTATGAGGATCCTATAAGGATCCTATAGGATCCTATAGGGATCCTATAGGATCCCTATAGGGATCCTATAGGGCCCCTATAGGGATCCTAAAGGGACCCTATAGGATCCTATAGTCCTATAGGGATCCTAAAGGGACCCTATACGGATCCTATAGGGATCCTATAGGATCCCATAGGGAGGCCATAGGGATCCTATAGGGATCGGATATGGATCCTATAGAGACCCTATAGGGATCCTATAGGGATCCGATAGGGATCCTATGGGATCCCATAGGATCCTATAGGACCCGATAGGAATCCTCTAGGATCCTATGAGATCCAAGAGGAATCCTGTAGGATCCTATAGTATCCTCTAGGGCCTCCGTTCCGGAGCCTCGCCGGAGCGAGCGTCGGAACCTGCTTGGAGTTACGTTGGGCGGATATAAGGAAAGGTTTTTTTTTGTCGGGTTGCTGGGTTGCTGGGTTGCTGGGTTGCGGGGGGGGGGGGCTAGCAACGGCGACCTTGTCGTCCGCCTTGAGTACTAGTGGTCGAGGCGGTCAGAGCGAGCGCGTCGGGACGCGTCTCTCATGACGGCCTTGACCTTGTTGTTGTTGTTGTTGTTGTTGTTGTTGTTGTTGTTGTTGAACTCTGCTTTCTGGCATTCGTAATTGCTGACCCTTCCTCATCAGAGCAAATGTTGAAGAATCGAAGTGCCCTCCTCAGGGCTCGCACTTGTTTTTCTCAGGCTGTGTCTGTTGCCCCCCTGGCTACAACAACGGCCCCCGCCTGTTGCTTCCACACAATCTACTCCGCAGTCGCGCTCGCGCGCGCGACCTCTTCGCAACGTGTATATGAATCGCGCTCTCGCGTGGAACCCCCTCTCATTTTACTCAGACGCCGCGCCCTCGACACGCATGAATCACGCTTTCGTGCTGGACTGTCTAATGGTTTACTCGGCAACCGCGCTATCGCTTGAGACCTCCTCGCGATTCATGCAGGACTCACGGTTCATCATCCCGCTTGTTAGATTTGGCCGTTGAGGCCCGCTTCCCCGATCCGTCTGTTAGGGTCTGCCCGCCCGATCTGCCCGTCGGTTCTGCCACGGGCTTTCTGCTTCCAGCCCCCTCCTGCTAATTTCTCTCGGTCCTCCCACCTCGTTCTTACATTTGTCCCCTTATCCGCTGTATTAGGGGGTGCGATAAATGCACGTGGCAGGCAAGGAACATGTACCCCTTATGGGGTGCGATCGAAAGCGATGACGGCGGGCACCGCGGGTTGGAACATGCGTGTTGGTTGGCACGCGGACGGATGGGGAGCCTTACCCGAGACACACCCAATCCGTGTCTACACATGTGGCGGCGATCTAAAAGGATAATTCAATACAAACGAGCATTTTGAATGATCCGCAGGAGCCAACGACAGCGGCGATGGTTGCGCAGTTCGCAGCCCCCTTTCCGGTGGGCCTTCCAGGAGCCAGCGAAAGTGGCGCCAGGTGCGCACATCGCAGCCCCCCAGGGAAGCGCGAGGTTTCGGCTGGGTGCGTTTACAACTCCACTCCGCTGGACCCCCCTGGAACCCACGAACTTGCTGACAGCTTCACACTTCGTTGCACCCCCCCCCAGGGAGTCGTAAGGTCTCGGTTGGGGGCATTTACAACTCCATTCCGCTTGGCCTCCCAGGAGCCAGCGACAAAGTGGCGACAGGTGCGCACATCGCAGCCCCCAAGGGGATCGCTAGGTTTCGACTGAGAGCGTTTACAACTCCACATCGCTGGGCCCCCCAGGAGCCCACGAACGTGGCGACAGTTGCGCAGTACGCAGCCCCCACGGTAGCCGCGAGGACTCGGCTGGGTATGTTTAAAACTCCACTCCGCTGGGCCTCGTCGTAGGAGCCCACGAAGTGGCGACATCGGCGCAGTTCGCAGACCCCCAGGGGAGCCGCGAGGTTTTGACTGTGTGTCTACAACTCCACTCAGCAGGGCCTCCCAGGAGCCCACGAACGTGGCGACGGTTGTTCAGTTCGCTGCCACAGAGAGCCGCGAGGTCCCTCTTCCCAGGAGCACACGGGAGAGGCAGAGCCACAACGGCGCCACAACCGAAGCAGGACGAAGGAGAGAAGGGCAAATGAAGACAAGGAAGAGCCGGTAGGAGGCACGAGGGGGGGGGGGGAATAGACTCGACCACGGTGCTCCATTCAAAACGGGAACCCAACACAGGAGGATTGGGAATGGTTGCTGTTGTTGAACGTTCGTACTTGAAGAATACCCATGCCTATTGTCACCTCCTACCCGTGCACACGGTGTTTTTCAATTGAAGAAGAGCCCCCCTCGGGGCTCGCACTTTTTTAAAACAGGGGAGGTCTTCGTGCTCAAATCGTGTCTGTGCCCCCTGGCTACAACAAGGGCTCCCGGCTGACATTTCCTGACCGTGAATTCCAAAGTCGTGCTCTCGCGCTGGCCTCGTCACAAGTTATGCAGGAATCGTGCTCTCGCGTGGGACCCCCTCGCATCTTATTCAGACGCCGCGCCCTTGATTATCGGGAATCACGCTCTCGCTTTGGCCTTTCTCATGGTTGATGTGGGTATCGCGGTATCGCTCCAGCTTTCCTCGCGATGAATGCAGTGCGCACGCTTCAGCACCACGCCTTCTCGACCTGGCCGCTTGGGCCCGCCTTCCAGACCCGCCCTTCCAGACCCGCTTGCGGATCCCCTCCTGCTATTCCAGACCCGCCCTTCCAGACCCGCTTGCGGATCCCCTCCTGCTATTCCCCCCTTGCGCGGTAGCCGTTGTGATGTTTCAATTTAAGTGCTTCCCCCGGGGCTCGCACAGTGCTTTGCTTACTACAAGGGAAAGCGAGTGGTCACCTAACTGCGTTGTGGGGCCTCGAATTACAACGACAATGGCTCCCGCGTGATACTTCCTCACAGTTGTTTGTTAAACAATCGCGCTCTCGCGCGGGACGTCCTCACAAGTGATGCAGGAATCGTGCTCTCGCCTGAGGCTTCCTCGCAATTGAATCGGACGCCGCGTCTTTGACACTCATGAATCATGCTCTCGCTGCGAATTTCCTCACAATTTTTTCGGAATCGCGCTATCGCTCGAGACCTTTTCGCGATTCATGCAGGACGCACGCTTCAGCAACCCGATTGCTCGACCTGGCCGCCTGGGCCCGCCTTTCAGACCCGCCCGTTAGGGTCTACCCGCCCGATCTGCCCGTCTGATTCTGCCACGTGTCTTCTGTTCCCAGCCCCCCTCCTGCTATTCTGTCTTGAGCTCCATCCTTCTTCCTCCCCCGTGCCCCTTCCTTCCATCCATCATCTCCTTCCCTGTCTTAGGTGCTGCATGGCATACACGTTGCAGGTAAGAAAGATAGGGGTGCGATCGAAGGCGGCGAGGGCGGATATCGAGGGTTTGGGTTATACGTGGTGAGTGGCCCGCGAGCAGATGAGAACGAACAGTCTTAACATGACTGCTGTTTGTGTTGGTGGTGTTGTTGTTGTTGTTGTTGTAATGGTTGTTGTTGTTGTTGATCTCTCACTACCGAAGAACAATTGTTGTTGACTCCACCTCTGGTGGCCACTGTGTTTTTTCAATTGAACTCCTTCCCCCGGGACTTGCATCGTTTTTGATCAGGGACCGTGACTGGGCTCAAATTGGGCCCCTGGCCCCCGGTTTACAACAACAGCGTCTCCCGCCTGATACTTCCTCACAATGTATTCCCACATCGCGCTCTCGCGCGGAACGTCCTCACAATTCATTTACGCATCGCGCTCTCGCGTGGGACTTCCTCGCAATTTACTCAGACGATGCGCCCTCGGCCCTCAGGAATCGCACTATCGCTCGAGCCTTCCTCGCGATTCATGCGCGACCCACGCTTCTGCAACCCGCCTGCTCGGCCTCGTCGCCTGGGCCCGCCTTCCCGACCTGCCCGCTATGGGTCTGCCCACCCGAACTGCCTGTATGGTTCTACCACTTGTTTTCTGCTCCTTGCCCCCCTCCTGCCAATTTCTCTCGTGTTCCATTATTCTCCCTCCCCCTTCCACCCGTTCTCTCTTCCCTTGTTTTAGGGGCTGCACTACATGCACGTGGCAGGAAAGGACGATATATCCCCGAGGGGGTGCGACCGAAGACGACGAGGGCGGGTACCAAGGGTTTTGGATCTACGTAGCAGATAGGAGCAGATGGGAGCGACCAGTCTTAAAATGATTGTTGTTGTTGCTGTGATTGTTGTTTATTGTGTGTTTCTGTCTGTTTGTTTGGTTGCTGGTTGGTTGGTTGGTTTGTTTGTTTGTATTGTTTTGCATGTTTGTTTGCTTGTGTGTGTGTTTGATTCCCTACCTAGGCTCTGCCTAGAAGGGTTCTTACTCGCTTGGCTTAAAGGGGCCGGGCAGTGGTCACCGCCCCGGACGGTTCCCCCGGTCCCTTGGGAGCCAAGCAAAACCAACAGCAAAGGTAAAAGCAAACGCGCGGTTCCCCCAGTTGCGCTCCCTGGGTGCCAATCAAAAGCGAAAACAAAGGCAAAAGTGAAGGCAACAGCGAAGGCAAAGCAAAGGCATAGTATAGCAAAGCATAGCATAGCGCAGCATAGCATAGCATAGCATAGCCCAGCTTAGCCTACCCAGCATAGCATTGCGCAGCAATGCATAGCATAGCATAGCAGAGCATAGCATAGCACAGCATAGCAAAGCCTAGCTTTTGCTTTTGCTGCTTTGCTTTTGCTGCTGTCTCGATGACTTGCTGCCTGCTTCTGCTGCTGCTTCACTTACGGCGTGGCGTCGGCGGTTCTGGCGCTACTACTACTACTACTACTACTACTACTACTCCCACTACTACTACTCCTACTACTACCACTACTACTACTACTACTACTACTACTACTACTACTACTACTACTACTACTACTACTACTACTACTACTACTACTACTACTACTACTACTACTACTACTACTACTACTACTACTACTACTACTACTACTACTACTACTACTACTACTACTACCTACTACTACTACTACTACTACTACTACTACTACTACTACTACTACTACTACTACTACTACTACTACTACTACTACTACTACTACTACTACGACTACGACTACGACTACGACTACGACTACGACTACGACTACGACTACGACTACGACTACGACTACGACTGCGACTACGACTACGACTACGACTACGACTACGACTACGACTACTACTACCGCTACTGCTACAGCTACGACGATGAGGAGAAGGAGGAGGACGGCGTTTACCGCTCATACTAATGTTGCTTTGCTAGAGGCTCCAACTCCTAGGTAAGATCGCACTGAGATAATTTTTGTTGATGCTCCACTTGTGACCTGGCCCGCGACCCGCCCGAGACCCACCCCGCGACCCACCCTCGACCCACCCCGCGCCGCGGTTCCCCTTTTTCTCTTTCCTGCACGTACCGGGTGCTACATACTCGCAGATCTCCGACGCCATGACTTTTTTTTGTCACTCCGGGCGTTGGTGACCACAACACCGTGTGCTGAGTCGGTGGGGATGCGGGGCCACCGCACGTTTTTGGGGCTCGAGTCCCTCTGCGAGGAGGTCGCGGGCGACGGAGGCCTCCAGGGTCCCAAGACCGTGCGGTGACCGACGGTGCGGTGAGGTCTCTTGGGGTTCTGAGGTCACCGCACGGTTCATGGCGCCAACATCGCAGAGCGAATTTCGCTCGGAAAACGATTGGATGGGCCCAGAGAGTCCTGGAGAATTTCGTTCCGGATGCCGAGGTGAATTTCGTGCGGATTTTTTGCGGCCAGGAATGAAAACCAAAACGAATCCATGCGAAATTCACTTCGTTTTTCGCTCGCCGTTTCGGGCAAAACCCTAGCAGAAATCCATGCAGAAATTCGCTGCAGCACGTCTGCAAAGCCGGTGCAATGACACGGTCTGTCACCACACGGTTTTGGGATGCCCCAGTCAGGGTACCAGGCCTCAGGAACATCCATTTGGAAGCGGGGGCGACACACTATTCTGGGGGAAGGGGTGGGGACCCATTGGGGCCGCGTGTTGCAAAGACCTCCTCTTCGGATGCCTGGGTTTGGGGATGCCCAGTTTTTGATGTACTTTGAGCGCCCGCCTGCTACAATATTCGAGCTTTCTCCTGCCTCGTCAGGGGGCATGCGGGAGCCAGATCTGCCTTCAACGCCTTCCTGCTTCGTGCTTCGACTCATTCCTTCCGAACGACGAGCACACCGGTTCGCTATAGGTGGCCCGCATCGAAGATATGAGCGATCGGCAACATAAGATGACCGTTCGGCCACATAATATGATCAGTGCCATCCTCAAGTCCATCCGACCCTAATGCAGCGGCAGACCCTAATCCATCCGTATTTCTTGGATCGGCGGTGGACCCCTTGGCGGCGCCTCTGGCGCCGCCCGTGGCGCGCTCCGCGCGCCAGAACGGGGGTCCAACGTAGATCCACAGAATCCGTGCGGCGTTCCGGACGCTTCTGCTTCTGTTGCGTTTTCTTCGTTTGCACCTTCCTCCTTCGGGCGGGGCTGGGACGAGGATGCATCCGTTGCAGGGTGCTCCAGGACGTTCTCAGGGCGTCCTAAAATTCCGAAACGCTCTGAGGAGGCCGCGGCGGCCAAAAACATCCCCCAGAGCCGCCAGATTTGTGGAAGTCGATGAATGGAGAGGAAGCATACTGTCATATCATTTCCAGATGTCTAAAAGATGTTTCACACATGTTTTAGACACGTGGAAACATGTTTGAATCCTTTGCAGAAGCATGTTCGACACAGTTCAAACACATCTTGCATTCGATGATCGGATTGCTAGAGTGTCCAGTGTCAAGGCATCCACGACGCCAGACCTCAGCGATTCTCGACGGATACCCCCCTCGTCTTCCTCCCCCCGCCGTCCCCCTCTGCCGCGCACGCCTCTGCGCGGCCTGCCCTCTCGCGGAGCTCTGCGGGGGCGCCCGGCTCTGCGGGGGAGCGCGCGCGCCCCCCGCGGGGCTCGCTCTCGTTGATGTCTCCGTGTGCGCGCCGGCTCGCCGAGGCCTCTCGGCGGGCCCTCGCGCGCGCTTCCTCGGTGCTCGCTTCGGGGGCCCTCCCGGGGGCCCGCCTGGCGTCTCCGTTCGACTCGGCCTCGACTCCGAGTTCGCCGCCGCCTCGACGCGGGTGCGCTTCGGCTCCGCTTCGACGCGGCCTCGACGCACGAGTGGAGCGAGCGGCTCCAGGAGGGCCCCCAGAAGCAGCGTCTCGCGCTCCTGCACCCCTCGTCCTCGCCCGCGGCTCGAGCCTGACACGCTCTCGCACCCGCGCCCCACGCGCGCCCCATCGGGCGCTCGCAGGGGCTCTCAGGGGCGCAGCGAGGACGTGCACGTACATGAAGAATGCGCTGTGGTTTCGAGGGTACGCGTGGCGCGAACGTTCGTGTGGTGCGGCTTGGTCTCGCGGATTGGGTGGCTGTGTTGAGGTACGTGGTTGGGCGCACCCCTTTTGTGGGCTCCCTAGGGGTGGCCCTCCGCGGAGCTGGCTCCAGACTCTGGACCCTGCTGGGACTTGCGGAGTCAGGCTGCCCTTCCAGCGCCCCCTGGGGACAGCTCTTCGGAGAGGGAACGGGTCTGGGGCAACGTTAAGGGATAGGTCCAGGGGGACGCACACTCATCGCCGATAGGAGGCCTGCGAGCCCAACCCGACAAGGAGCGCTCGGTTTCGCCATCGAGAGCTTATCGCCGATTTGCTGGCGATGTATCGCCGATTCCAGGTCGATGCTTGTGCCCCTCTGGGCCGGTCCACCCAATCGACCCCCCTCAAGGAGGGGTAGCGGACAGAGCGCGAGGAGCAGGGGAAAGTTGGAAGAGGAAGGGCATGGCATGCACCACCACCGAGGGCTCCACGGGCGCTCTCCTGGGCGGACAGAGCGTGGTGTGTGTGCAATTCGCCGCTGCGTGGGCGTCCCCCCTGCCGGGGGCAGGGCCTCGAGCCCGACGTCGCTTCTGGTTTGCCGCGTGGGCCCCCCCCCGGAGGCGGAAGCCGGTTCTCGGGGGCTGTTTTGCCTCGTCCCGAGCCCCCTGGGCCCCGCATGAAGCCCCTGGAGGACGAGGAGGGCCAGGAACCGTCGGGAGTGTTCCCGAGGCTGAAACCGGTTCTCGGGGGGCTGGTCTGTCTCGCCCCGAGCCCCCCTGGGCCCCGCAGAAAAGCCCCTGGAGGACGAGGAGGGCCAAGAGCCGTCGGGGGTGTTGTTCCTGCTGCGAGGCAGGAGGAGGCACGACGGCCAGGACATGTGACGTCATTCTTTAGTCGGTTTCTTCACGAGCCGCGTCGGCTTGACAGGGGCCCCGATCCCCGAAACCAGGCGAGCAAGCCTGATGCAAAGACCCTCCTGGCGAAGGACGCATTACGCAGCTGGGAGTACCGCGTTGTGGTTGCCGCCGTCGGAGGAGCCCCCCCTCTGGGGCCACGAGGCGTGTGCGGAGCGTGCCGACATGGGCGCGGGGACGCACGCGGTCCCTGCCACTGGGGCCTTCGGTGGAGCTCCCCGTGGGGCCACGAACAGTGCGAGGGGTGTGCCGAGACGGGCGTGACGCCCACATGTGGACGGTTCCTCTGGGGCCTTCGGTGGAGCTCCCTACGGGGCCATGAGGCGTGTGTGATGGGTGCGCCGAAACGGGCGTGACACCAGCATGTGGACGGTTCCTTCGGGGCTGCGGTGCATCTCCCTGCGGGGCCACGAAACGTGTCAGGGGCGTGCGTGCCGGAACGCGAGTCACGCCCACATGTGGACGGTGCTGCTGGGGGCCTTCGGTGGTGCTCCCTCTGGGGCCACGGGGCCACGAGGCGCGTGAGGGGTGTGCCGAAATCATGGCGGTGATGCGGAGAGGGGAAGGAGGAGGGAGGAGGGGAAGGAGGGGAGGAGGGGAGGAGGAGGGAGGAGGGGAAGGAGAGAGGAGGCGGGGAGGAGGGGAAGGGGAGAAGAGGAGGGAGGGAGCAAGGAATGAGAGATGAGGAGGGAGGGAGGAGAAGGGAGGAGGGAGAGAGGAGGGAGGGAGGAGGATAGAGGAGGAGGGAGGGAGGAGGGGAGGGAGAGAGGAGGAGGGAGGAAGCGAGGAATGCGAGAGGCGGGGGGGATGGGGGGCGTATCCACGGCGAGGGCCCGGCACATGGGGGCGGCGGGGAGAGCCGGGGCCTGCGGCACCGGGGCCTCGGCGGAGGCAGGGAGGCGGGGTGCCAAGAGAGCTGCCTCGGCGGCGAGCGGGAGGGGGGGAAGGGAGAAGGAGAATGGCCTTTCTCAGAAGGCGGCGGGGCTTCTCAGCCGCCCTCGCGCCTCCCGAGAAGCGTGTTCCGCGTCTCCGGGGGGAGCTCAGGAAGCTTTTCAGGAGGCTGGGGGACTGCCGAGCCTTCTGAGAAGGCCCGCCCCCACTCACGTCCCCCCCTTGGCGCGCCGCCAAGGGCAGGCGCACGCGAGCATCTGACGCTTCGATGCGTTCGATGCGTGGGCCCTGCACCTCTCGACCCCTCGCCCCCGGCCTGTGCGTCCTCACGACCCGCTTTTTACCGAAGACTCCTACGGCGAATCGCCGCCGGCGCCTGCCGTGTGGACTCGCCCACTGTGGCCGCGCGTTGTGGCGAGAGATCTGCCAAGCTATCGGGCCACGTGTTCCCCCAGCCGTCGTGGAAGCCCTTCGGGGAACACTTGGGGGAGGATGGCGGGGAAGATGATGAGGAGGATTTTTTTTTGCTGTATGCGACTGCACAGGCAAGCTTCCGTAGAGATTGACAGGCAGGCTGGAAAAACGAGGCGACGGACCCACCCACAAGCGCTGCTGCTACGAGCGGCGCCGCGAGTGCCAGTCCCACGATCAACGTGACGAGTCGCACTGTAAAGCAGAAACTACAGGCATAAAACGCGCCGCTGTAGAGTCCCCTGCAGCGCGCAGCCGCGAAGCCACGCGGACGGCAGGGGAAATTAGCCACGGCTTCAGGCAGAGCTCGGAAATTACAAGCTCACCGTCCGCAAAACAGCGGAAGCCGTCGAAATCGAAATGCGCCGAATTCGTCGCACCCTCATCCGCCTCGACCCCAGGAGGCAGCCCCAAAAGACAGGCTGCCTCAACCGAGGGAGGCCCACAAGGTGATGTGGGAAGCACCAAATCAAGACCGCCATCGACCTCAATCGCACAGGTGCAGGCGATCGCAACCTGAGGCGCCTCAACCGAAGGAGGCTCTTCCGCAACACGATCCCCATCCCTGCAAACTGACTGGCTGAGGGTCGGCATGACAGCGAGAAAGGCCTCGCCACTCCTTGAGGTACCGTCGTGGCGAGCCTCGGCAACTGGAGGCTCAACCAAACATCCAACACTATCAAGGCGATCCTCAACAGGAGGCTCAGCCGTGCGAACATGATGTGTATGATTCCCAAGCGACTGGAATGCTCCTATATCTGCAACGCCGACGTTGTGATGAACATACCCACCCTCGGTAGATAATGGGAGGGGTGCCTCAACCGAAGGAGGCAAACCCTGAAGCACTTTCACCACGGGTGTGTCATGGCAGGTCAAGGTCGCAATTGTAGTAACATCCTCGAGAGCCTGAGACGATTCAAAAAGGCGAGCCTTATCCGAGGATGGCTCAGCCTCAAGAGGAAGAGGTGGACACGCTGAGCGAGCCTCTCCACAAGGCTCAGCCAAAACCGCATGATCCACCAAAACTTCATTATCTTGGCTTTCGCCAGATGTGGTCCCAGCCACGCCATCTGGAAACATGGCCAAGGAAAGCCTTTTATGTTCTTTTCGGCCCGTCGCCTACGCCGCGAGCGATCTCCGATGAAGTACTCCTGCACCGTCATCTCCTCCGCCTCGGCGGCGTGCGCACCAGCCTGGCAGGCGTCGGCGGGGGCTGCACGTTCGCCATCCGCGGCCTTGCCTTTGGAAGTGGCGGAGGCGGCGTCGGCGGGCGCCGTGTAGCCACACCCTGGGCCGACACTGCAGCAGGAGGGGGCTGAGGCCACTCCTTCAGCCCCATCTTGGCTACCTCCGACCTGGCGTCTTTCTTCTTCTTGTTCTTCCTCTTGCGCTTCCGGGGTCGCTTTTCCACCTTGGCCTTGGGCTTCGCCGGAGGAGCAGGCGGCGGCGCAAGTACTAACCCGCACCTTCGTCGTAGCCGTTGGCGGCGGCGGGGGCTGCACGGGGCCCGGCTGCAGATGTGTACAGGTTGAGCCAAGGAAGAGAGCGGCTGGACCTGAGGGGGGCACGCCGAAGCCGAAGCAGCCTCCAGACGTTCCCACCTCCGCAGGCGCTTCACTGGCAACACCTCCTCTGGCTGCCCCTTCTGCACCTGATGCAGCACCGAAGTGCGACTGTAGCTGTGGAACTCCTTGTCCACCACATCGAAAGGACTCCATATGCCTGGCGGAGGCGGCGTCGGCAGCTCCCCAGGCAAGTCCTCCACCCCCTCCTCCGACGCCGTCGAGGATGGCGAACTCGATCCCGTCGACGGGGAAACCGAGGGCATGAGCGAAGTCATTGATACGTGCACCAAGCGAGGAGCCCAGCAAATGCTCCGGCACGTAGAAGCGCATGTGCTGGTAACCGCAGTCTTCACCGCCTACTTGCGCGGCGCCATGGCAGCACCGCACCTCAAGGCGCAACAGACGTTAAGCGGGAGGCGGACGCAGGAAACGGCCTTGAGCCCGAGCCTTGAGGATCAGGAGGAGGAGGAGGAAGAGAAGGAGGACAAGGAGGAGGAGGAGGAGGAGGAGGAGGAGGAGGTGAAGGAGAAGGAGAAGGAGGAGGTGGAGGAGGAGGAGGAGGAGGGAGAGGAGGAGTGGGGGCGTCTTGAGAGCCTCTGGGGACACTCTTGAGGCATCCTGGGAGCTTCCTGGGAGCCTCTTGGAGGCATCTTGGGGGCCTCCTTGGACCTCTTGGTGGCCTTTGGGGGCTTCTTTGCTTGTCTTAGGGCGTTCCTGACCCGTCTGACGCCATCGGAAGCCGTCTTGGTGGCCTCTCTGGGCCGACTTTGGGCCCTTTTGGGGTGCTCCAGGGCCTTCGTGGAAGCCATCTTGGGCGTCTTAGATACCTCTTGGGCCGCCTTGGGGCCCTCTTGGGGCCGTCTTGGGGGCCTCTTCGGCCATTCTGGGGCCATCTTGGAGGAGTCTGGTGCGATCCTGGGGCGATGTTCGGGGCATGTTGGGCCGTCTCGGGCCGTCGGAAGGTTGACAAGAAGCAAATGCTAAAATCCATCAAATGTTAACGGAAATCAGTGATTTGGGCCTCTTCGGGCCTTCGCGGAGACACTCTTGGGGACCTCTTGGGCCGTCATGGACCATTTTGAAGCCATTGTGGGCCGTCTTGGGTGCACGTTGGGCCGTCTTGAGTGCATCTTGGGGCCATCCTGGGCCCCCCTGGGCCGTCTTGGCGGTCTTGGAGGCGTCTTGGAGGCCTCTTGGAAGCCATCCCCGTCGTTTTGGAGGCGATCTGCGCACCGGGAGACGACACTTGGGGAAGCGTGCCAGGTGGCCCGCGCACTGGTCCGATGCCCCCGGCCCGGGTCGCGGGTCGAAAAATTCTGAGGCATTGCTTCTTTGGGGCTCTCAGGGGCCTCTCGGGAGCCGCTTCTAGGCGGCCTCTCGGGAGCCGCTTCTACGGGGGGCCTCTCGGGAGCCTCGTGCGGGCCGCTCGGGGGGCCTCTCGGGGGGCCTCTTGCGGGGCCTCTCGGGGGGCCTCTTGGCGGCCTCGTGGGGGACCCTCGGGGCCGAGGGCTCGGGTTCTCCATGTGGGCCCTCTCTTGGGGCCGTCTTGGGCGCCTGTTGGGCCGTCTTGGGGCCCTCTTGAGCCGTGTTGGGCCCTCCTGGGGCAGGGACAGCCTTGGGATGATTTTAGGCTTCGTGGGCTGTCTTGAAGCGTCGGAAAGCCGAAAAGGCGAGAGGGCCAAAAGCTTTCAAAAGCCTAAAGAAAACAATGTGTTTTGCCTCTTTGGGCCCTCTTGGGGCGCTCTTTGAACACTCTCTTCGGACGTTTTCGGGGCCTTTTGGGCCGTGTCGTGGGCATCTCGGGTGTGTGGAGGCACTTTTGGGCCTTCTCGGAGGCATCTTCGGCCCTCTTGGCGCTTTGGGGGCCCATGTTTGGCCCGCTGATGCGCGCAGCGAGCCTGGGGAATCCTGGGGAATCTACAGAAATCCCCAGAACTCCTCGGGAATACCCAGAAATCCCCCGAAATCCCGACGAACCCTTGGATATCCCTGCGAAACTGGGGGCTCAGGCCTTGAAACAAAACGTTTCACAAGCCCTACACCTCTGAACTTCCCAGGGCTGCATGAGCTTCAGCAGGGCGCTCCACTGCCTGCTGCAGGCCCGGTGGCCGATGGCAGTCTCGAAGCCCGCAGCCCGCCTCCCGAAGCCAAAAGTGGGGACAGACCCGCCGCCTCGACTTTTCCAAAGGGGCCCGGCGTCTGGGTGCACACGGCTCCTGGGCTCATGCTTGGCCTGGCTGCAGTCGGTGTCGGTCCTCCTCCTCTTCCTCCTCCTCCTCCTCCTCCTCCTCCTCCTCCTCCTCCTCCTCCTCCTCCTCCTCCTCCTCCTCCTCCCCCTCCTCCCCCTCCTCCCCCGCCTCCTCCCGACGACGACACAACCGAGGGCGCTCAAGGCTGAACCCCCAACCGCCTGCGCCTTCGGAGCGCCGCGATGGTTCAGGCCTGAGCGATCCACGCGGTGGCAGGGACTTAACGCCGAAGTCGCCACGACACGCCGTATTGCCGCACAGCTGTCGCCGCAGCGCGCACGGTCCCGAGCCGTGACTCGGCGTGCCGCCCCGCCGGGTCTGGCCCACCTCGCTGCGGCGAGGCACGCTGTGGCCGCGTTCCCATTCCCGGGCGCCAGCGTCCCGAGCCTTGCCCGGCCTCCCGCTCCGCGGCGCGGGGCGGCACGCGATCCGCTCGCCGGGGATCGCGCGTTGCCGGGGCCGCCGCGCCGCCATGCGCTCAGCAACAGTTCCCGGCCGTACAGCTACGCGTCTGCCCAGGAGCGGGGACAGCATGCAGTGGACATCCATAGCAAGGACGGGCAACCTTCCCGTGGGCACCCGTGCGTCCTCAGCTTGGATCGACAGTGCGCCACTAGAGAAGCTTCCACTGAGGCGTCCAAGGACCGCCCAAGGACTCGCGTCCTTACAGCGCGTCCTTACTACAGATGTTGACTACACAGCATCGGTTCCAGCCCACCACCCCAAGGCCCCTCGAAGGCCGAAGGGAACAGCCTACTTCATCCAAGGGGGTCCTTAAATCGGCCAGTGGGGCCCCGGTCACGCCAGTGGGGATAGGGATCGGAGGAACTCGGTCTGTGATAGCCGGTGCGGAACCTATCTTCTAGGTCGTTTTTGGAGGTCGCCGCGGTGATCACGGCGGCCAAGATCGGGGCACGATTTTTGGCAAGGAGTGACATGCCCTTTCCCAGCCCCCCCCCACTTCTGCGATGCAGACGCCGCTCATCGTGAACCCTGCAGCGACAGAGAGTTGTCAATGTATGCCCAACATGGGCAGTCATGTTTTGATTTAGTCAGGGGTCGGTTATCCCGCAACCAGAGTCGGGCGGGGCTGGGATGAGGATAACTCCGTTCCGGAGTCTTCCGAACGCTCTCAGAGCGTGACGCCCGATCTAACCTCCAGGGCCGCCGATTAGCAGAGACTCTCGATCGATCCTCACCCGAACTTGTCCTCGTCCTGGCTTCGTCTTCCATAGGGATCGGTCACATTGGCGTCCCCCCAGCATACTAATACCATGTGTGCTCTCCTCCCCCCTGGGGCGACGCGCGCACCGAGAAGTCTTGTAGCATACGCTCCGCGGCGGGCGCCCAGATTTTGCTGTTGCTATTTTTATGAGGCTCCGACCTACGTCAGCTTGGACCAGCTGAAAGAATTTCGAGCACCAAGAAAGTACCGAAATTGGAGGGGTTTCACGTGCCGGGCCCCGGGAGGCGATACTATTTCGACACCGTTTCGACACTCTTTCTGGGTGCTCGAAATTATTTATGGGATGTGGTCCTGAAGTACGATGAGAGCAGCGTGTGTAGTACTAGATGTCCGGGTCGGACGCACGCCTCCAGGGAGGACGTGTCGCAGTCGCATTGCGTCCCACTAAACGATGCTCAGCCACTGCGAGCGCCCAGCGCCCCGATGCCCAGAACGTAGCACACCCCAGCCGCCGGCGCGCGGCGCCTACTTCATATGGGAGCGCCGCGGCGCGGCGCCCGCCGCTCGCTGCTGGCGGGGCTCTCGGGGCCCGTCGTCGTCCGCCTCGGGGGGCGCATGGGGATTCCGTCGGCGAGCCCCGAGGGAGGGAAGCGGGAGCCGGTGGCGAAAGAGGCACCCCAACCGCCGCCCCTCCCTCGCTGTCCCCTTCTTGGGCCTCCTGGGATCGCAGCGAGGAGAAGCGATACCAACCCCCTCCCAGGGGGCTTATCTCCAGCGAGGAGGTCCACGATGCCTCCCCGCGCGAGAGACTGGGGATGTTTCGAGCGAGAGGGACCACACCGCTAGGTAGACCCCCCTTGCCTCCGCGCATCTCCTCGCCCTGTTGGTGTTGGTGGCGCCTCTCCTTGGGCCCCCCGGGAGGCCCTCGCGTCGCCACGGCCGGGTTCGCCACGACAGGACGGCCAGAACGCACCCCGGGAGAGGAGCCGGGGCGCAGCGGCCTGGGTACCCGGCGGTCTCCCCAGAGAGTGGCGTGGGCAGCCAAGCAGGGGGGGCCTCGCGTGTCCTCGGCAGTCCGTCTTGAAGAGTGGATCAGGGTGCGCTGGCGTGTGATGATCGATGAAGCGATCTAACGTCACATTGGCCGATCTAGCGTCACATTGTGGTGTTTATCAATGGCCGATCTAGCGTCGCATTGGCGTCGATGTAGCGTCAGCCAGCGTCGGCCAGCGTAGATGCGCAAGAGCCGGCGAGATGACATGCGGGGGAGTGGGAGGGGGCAGTGGGAGCCGGCTGGGGGTCTGAGGTGGCCCAGCGCGGCACCCGACAGATCCTCCAGAACTGCCGGATCTCGGAGATCTCCGAGATCTCTGATTTGTCCCGGTCCGATCTCTCCCCGGTTTGAGCTTCGACTCATATACGCAGCTCATGGGCCAAGGATGGGCCTGGCTATTGGCAACGGGTACCCAAGTGCCCGATGCCCTGATTCTAGCAATTCGGCGTCTCCCCAAGTATCGATCCCTTCCCCGGGGCCCGTGTTTTGATCCCGAGTCGTTTTTTGTACGGTCTTCAGGGCCCGGCGAGGGCCTCCAGAGGCAGAAAAAAGGCGGGAAGCCTCCGCCTCGATGTTTCTCAATTAAATACACGCGGCCGGTGAAAGTAGATAGTGCGATGTGTTTCAATACACGCGGCCGTTGCACGTATATATATATATACATATATCAATACACATACATATATACACACATCTGGATACCCAGATTTCCATCTATCTCCAGCGCTTCTTTCTGCTTCAAGAGCCGACCTTGTGCTAGTTACTCTCTGGGAGGGCCTGACCCCCCAGTCCACCTTATCCGCCCTCCGACTTCACGTCTTTGCCTGCTCCATCCGCCCGACGTGTGCGCTGGATCTCTGGAGGTGTGCAGATGTCGTCGCCCTCGCTCGGCGGGTGGGGGGTGGCGGGGGAGCACGACGAGGGGCGGGCCCTCGGCGCCCCCCGGGCGCTCCTTCCTCTCCTCCTCCTCCTCCTCCTCCTCCTCCTCCTCCTCCTCCTCCTCCCTCTCCTCCTCCTCCTCCTCCTCCTCCCTCTCCTCCTCCTCCTCCTCCTCCTCCTCCTCCTCCTCCTCCTCCTCCTCCTCCTCCTCCTCCTCCTCCTCCTCGGCCGGGAGGTGGGCGCCCTGCTGAGCCTGGGCACCCGCGCGCGCGGCTCGCACGCGGGCGGCGCGCTGCGGCAGAAGCTGCTGCGGCCTGGCCCGGCAGCCGCTGCAGGACTTCCCCCCCCCCAATCGAAGAAGAGCAGCGCCATAAACATACGCCGGGGGCGTTTGTTCAGGAATGCGCCCAGGAGGCTCCAGACCCTTGAGGATTCCTTACCTGATGAGGGCGGCGGTGATATCAATGGCCAAGCTTCGATTGGAGTTAAGCCGGCCTCCAGATCCTGGATTACTTGTCTCAGGGCTCCGTATCCAATGCCCCCACCCTAAATTTTGGCACGGAGCGCGCCAGGGGCGGCGCAGCCGGGGGGGGCCCAGCGCGAATCAAGAAATCCGCGCGGAGCGCCAACAGTTTTCCTTTATGTCTCTATTTCTTCCTCTACCCAAGTTCTCCGACGATCTCGGCACAGTGGAAACACCCATGCCAAGAAGCACCCTGTTTGCCTCCCAGGGTGCCCTGGGTTTCTCTGGCTGCGATGGTTTTGCTATGGCAAGTGTGGCGTGCCCACACCAAGTATCCATGGACGTCCTGGGGTCTCAGGGTCGGGTCTCTTAAGGAAGATTTCTTGTGGTCGAGCTCCTACTGTTGCAAGTCATGGGAGTCTCGTGTTCCTTGCAACTCCATCTTCAGAGCGCGGTAGGGTGCGCCAGCGTGATGTGATAATCGATCAGGAGGCGCCGATATAGCGTCGATCAGCCTCGGGCTAGCGGTGGGTTGATTTCCTTTCATCCGCCTAGATTGGATTCGATTTCGATGGTTTCCGATTCCGATTCGTTTCGACATCGGATTTCGAGTCGGATTCTGATTTCTCAACGACGGCCTGGCTAGCCTGCCGATCTTCGCCAGTTCGACTTATCCCGACTCGGCTGCCGATTTCCGCCGAATCGATTATTTTCGATCGCCGATCCGACTTAACGATTCGATTCTGGGCTCTCTCTTGTCTAGCGTCGATGAGCGTCGCTCAGCGCCAACTCGCAAGAACCAGCAAGATGGTATAGGAGGCTCCTATGGGATGCCACCGAAGACTATGTCAATGCCAGACGTCCCGCGTTTCCACACAACTCGAGACGTCTGTGTTTCATCGTCTTCGACCTCTCGGGGCCCTTGCGGGGCCTCGGGACGGCTCATGTTGAAAAACCAGTCCCGGGGAAGCGGTCGAGAGGTCGGGGAACCGTGTCTCGGAAAAAATCATGACGCCGGAGGTGTGGGATTCATCAATCCGGTATTTTTCATTCGAGCTCTGACGATGTTCGGGGGCGTCCACTTGCAGCGAGGAGGTCCACGATACCGCCCCGAGCCGGGTTCGGGGGATGTGGCACACCACCACCAGCAGCACCCCCCCCGGGCTTCTGCCGCTGGTGGTCCCTGGTGATGGTTGTGTGTCGCTTGTCCTTGTTCATGCGACGTGAACTTTTCATGCCAGTATTTTTTATTCGATTTCGGCCTGGAGGGCTCGTTGCCAGGACCCGTGGCGAGTCAAGTGCGAGGGGAAGCCCTTCGATTTGGGACCCGCATTTTATATTAGTAATCGGGGGGGGTCATCGGAAAGCATTTTAAAGAGCATGGTCTATCAAACCTAGTATCTTGAATCTAGGGGAGATCACACGCCGGAGCCTCCCTCGTTCTCCTGAGCGAAGAGTGAGGATATGGCTTGAATCACGAGGAAGTCTCGAGCGGGAGTCTCGTTTGTCAGCGAATTGCAGGGGACTCTTGGGAGGCAGTGGAAGAAGAGGAGCAGGAGGAGGAGGTGGCAAGAGAAGGAGGAGGAGGAGGCAAAACGAGTTGCCAGGGATGCTCAAGGGCATGAGGTGAGAGGGGGAGGAGTTGGATGAAGAGGATGGAAAGGAGGACAAGACAGGAGGACAGACTCTCCACACTCACACGTACGACTATGTAGATTTGTCTTCTGGTAGGCTGAAGAGACTCTCATGCGGTGTCCTGCCGCCGGAGGAGTTTATCAAGAAAGCAGTGGGGGCACAGAAGGAGAAGAAGGCGACCGAGGACGAGGAGGAGGATGCGGAGGAGAAGGAAAGCAGGAGAGAAGCACGACCATACGGAGGCGATCGAGGAGGCAGAGAAGTCGTTGCGTCTCCCACACCATGTTTTTTCGTCGGCTCAGCTGGCGCTTTCCCTCTCGCGCGCTTTGCGAGCTGACCTTTCGAATGTGGAACAGTGAGATCAGAGGTCGGAAGCAGAAGGAAGAGGATGAGGCAGTGAACGGAACTGGGATGAGCAGAGGAGAAGGATGATGATGATGATGATCATCATAATCATCATCGTCATCATCATCATCAGCAGCATCATCACCATCATCAGCATCATCATAATCATCATCGTCGTCATCATCATCACCACAAACATCATCATCAGCATCATCGTCGTCATCATCGTCATCATCAGCATCATCATCATCGTCATCATCATCATCATCATCCTCATCATCCTCGTCACCCTTATCATCACAATCATCACAAGAATAAGAAGGCGTGCGCGACGACTACTAATAATACGATTAAGAATCATCACAAGAAGAAGGTTAATACTAATAATAATACTAGCAATAGAAATAATACTCAGAATGCTAATCAGCATGATGTTAATGATGATAATTTTATTCATAGTAATCATCATAATCATAATAAGAATAATAATGCGATGAGGAGGAGGAGGAAAAGGAGGAGGATGAGGAGAAGAGGAGGTAGAGGAGAATAAAGAGGAGGAGGAGGAAGCGGACGCGGAGGCGGAGGCGGAGGCGGAGGAGGAGGAGAAGGAGGAGGAGGATGCGGAGGCGGAGGCGGAGGAGGAGGAGGAGAAGGAGGAGGAGGAGGAGGAAGAGGAGGAGGAGGAGGAGGAGGAGGCAGGGAAGAAGGAGGAGGAGGAGGAGAAGCAGGAGGAGGACGAGGAGGAGGAGGAGGAGGAGGAGGAGGAGGTGGATGAGGATGAGGAGAGGGAGAACCATGCAGAGGAGCACGATGAGGAGGAGGAGGCGGAGGAGGAGGCAAAGGGAGAGCCCGCGGCTGGCAAAAGGCGCCCCCCGCGCGTCGACCTTGTCCCCTGGGCGCGAGCCCCCCTCCGCCGACGAGGCGAGCCGGCGGCGCCGCCGGCGGCGTCGCCGGCGGCGTCGGCATCGGCGCCGGGCGGGGGCCTGGTCGGGCTGGTGGCTGCGCGGCTGGCCGAGGCCCGGCCCGGCGACGTGCAGCATGCGCATGCGCCGATCGTGGCCAGGGCCGGTGTGGCCATGGGAAGTTCTCCATCGTGATCCGATCTTTCATGTGAAAGAGTCAAGCAGTGGCGAAGCGTCCAGGCTCGCCTACAGCCCCACCAAACAATGTTCTAAGGACCTTTCGTGGTCTCCACGAACTGTTCTTGGGGCATTTCTGGCGGAGTCTGTCTTGTTTTATCACATCGGGCTTATGTCCTAAGAACATTGTTTCTGTTATTCGAACATTTTGGGGTTCTGAGAACATTTCGTGGTAGGACTATAGGAATGCCGGGACGGTCGGTCCCTGCTCAAAAGGGTGCAGTGCGCGTTTGTTCGGGTCGTGTTGGAAAGTGGGTGGCGTGTACTCCATGCGAGTGCCTTCTTCCGCACGCTCGCAGGCCCTGGTGTGCGCCCAGGAGCTGAGGGTGCACGCGGATGTTGCTGCGGCATCCGTGGTGTGTGTGAACGCACTGTTGCACAGCGAAGCCATTTACAGCGTAGGAAGGAGGAAGAGGACGACTAGAGGAGGAAAACAAAGAGAAGAAGAAGACGAAGAAGAAGGTGGGGGGGGGCGACGACGACGATGAGGCCATTTCACCCCTCGGGCCCAGGGGCGTCCAGACCCCCTCAAAGCACAGAGGTGTGATCAGACAGGTCGTTTCGGCCTGGCCCCGCCTCGGTCGCCCCCTCCCTGTTCCCGGCCCCCTCCTTCGTTCTCCTGTCCTTGTGTGAAGAACTTCGCAATGTAAGGAACAAGACGAGGATGACGAGAGGAGGAGGAGGAGGAGGAGGAGGAGGAGGAGGAGGAGGAGGTGGAGGAGGAGGAGGGGTTGGAGGAGGAGGAGGAGGAGGAGGAGGAGGAGGGGGACGAATAGGAAGACGTAGAGGAGGAGGAGGACGACGACGACGGGGGGAAGGAGGATAGACGAGGAGGGATGCGAGAGGATCGAGGAGGAGGAGGAGGAGGAGGAGGAGCAGGAGCAGGGAGGAGTCCGGAACAAACCGCATTCTATGCTCAGCAGGCCCGCACGTTACGATTATAGGTATCCACAGATGTTCCCCGCAGGCGCACACCAGTCGACAACATGGTGCACGCACACGCGCAGCGGATCCTCCCGCGCATCTCCCATCCGAGCTCTCCTCGTGCTGTTCTGGGCCTTCCCGAGCGCTGCTGGCCCGAGGCGTGGCGTGACGAGGGGGTGGGGCGGCGGAGCGGGTCGTGGGCGGAGTCCTGCGCACAGCCAGGAGACCCGCGCGCCGCGCGGACCTTCGGAAGTTTGCATGTACGGTCAGCACGCCCCGCAATGACGAGCAACTTTCCAAGGCTAGCCTTGCATGCTCCCCCTTCGGCCCAGCCTTGGCCGCCTTCGCTGGCCGCGCGCCGCTCGCAAAGTGTCGACATGGCCTTCCAAGGCCCTTGCATCCTTCTCGCGCATCCATATTCTACTGGTTCGCTGTGTGCATTTGTTTCTGCTTCGACCGGTGACACCCTCGCGCTCCCAGTGAACAAAATGCCCGCCGTGACTTCTAGCATCGCGCACCCGCCGATCCTAGAAATCCGCGCGGATTTTCGAAAGTTTGCGCGCATGCGGTCTTCATTGTAATAGTTCTGTTCGGAGCCCCAGGTCACCACGGGGAGACGGCCCGCGCCGCAGAAAGGGTCCCGGGGATGGCGGTCGAACTCTCGGGGACCCCTTCGTGAACGCTAGCGGATGCCAGCGGATGTACAGCGCAGAAGCAAAACAAGAGATCTTGCCCGAAGAACTCTTAGGGGTACGTTGTTCGGTCGACCTTGGACCTCGAGGGGTGTCCGGGGACCCCGGGGATCAGAATTGCCAGCGGGGCACCTGCCAGCACACCACTTTCTGATTCGGCGCGCCTGCTGAGAGGCGACGCCGGCCTGGCCAGGGGAGGCCCCGCGGGGGAACAGGTTGGCCTTCCGAAGAAGCTCCGGTGCTTGCGGCCGGTCCCGGCGAGGAGGGGGGAGGGGGGCACAGGAATCCAAGGCCTTCGGCCGCCCAGGTGGGGTCGGAGTCTGGAGTGGGTTGGGCCGGGAGATCGCGCCGCATCACCGATGCATCGGCGAGGCTGTTGGTGATGCATGCACGATGCGGCGCGATCCTCCAACCCATCTGGGGGGCCTCTGAGAGGGTCGCAGAAGCAGAGCCAGACGGCACGCGGGCGACGCAAAGCACTGGCTTCGACTGCCCCAACATTCGCGCGTGAGCTTCCCTCCTCCAGTGTAGCGTGCCCTGCTGGGGGTCCGCGTGCGCCGCGGCGTAAGGTCGCCTTGCCATGTTGCTGAAGACCCGGTTCCTTTCGTCGCTCACGCGGGCATCAGGTCCCCCCCCACGCTCGACGGGGGCAGGGTCGCGGACGGATGGGCAAGCAGGTGGGGTGCTCGGTTCCCGCTCTCCCTTTCCTTAAGTCGGGCATGTCCCTCGACAGGGTCATATTCAAGAGAAGCAGCAAAAATACTCTGGGGACGATCTTTCAAACTATGTCTTGACTATGTTTGATATTTGTTTGAATCCGCCTGTATGTACGAGGACATGCCCGACCTACCGCCGTTGGCGTGAACAGCGCCCACCAGGCATAGTGCAGTCCGCTGCTGTGTTCAGGACCCCCGTGCTCCCCAGTTCCAATGTTGAAAACGGGGCTGCCTTGGCGGTGTAGTGTTGGGCGTTCTTTTTTGAAGGCCGATGCCTGCACCCCGACAGCGGCCGCGAACGCAACCTTGAACCGGGGGCCCTGAGGGTGGCACCGTCGACGCAACGTCTGTGGATGGGCGTCTTCTGCGCCAGCAGCGGTGCCTCTCCCTTCCCCCGAGAGCGGCGCTCGGAGCAGCAGGACGGGTGCCAGGCCCCGCCGCTGGGCACCCCCCCGCCCCCGCCCCGCGCTGGCAGGGACGCCGGGCGCTGTCGGCGGCCGACCCCCTGCTCTTGACGCACCACCAGTACGAGCTCGCCTGGGCCTCCTCCGTCGGCTCCCTCCTGCTCGTCACGCTCGCGTACAGCACGTGGCGCAGGAGCCTCGAGCAGGAGCGAGGCTCCGGGCCCTCCCAGGGCGGGTCCCCTGCCTCGACCGCAGGCGCGCGCGCAATGCCCGGGGGCAGGAGCTGGTGGGTCGCGAGAGGCGCCGAGCTTTCGAGAGAGGCGCCGGGTCTTCGCCAGCTCGCCTCTGAATTGCCCCTTCTGCCGGTGCCCCCTCCTCAAGGCAGCGTCGCAATGCGATGCCCGCCGCTGTCCAATCCGATTCTGTCGGGTGTGGATGTTTCTCAGCCGGCAGCTTGGAGCCCTCGGAGAGGTCCTCGAGCGTGCTCCAGTGACGGCCCCCAGTGCGTGCATCCGCCCCGTTCCCCTCCATCCTGCCTGCCTCTGTCCCGGCCTTGCCCCCGTATATGCTTGCTTTGCCTCGCGTTGTCCCTCCCATTCCTCCTCCTCCTCCTCCTCCTCCTCCTCCTCCTCCTCCTCCTCCTTCTCGTCCCCTTCCTCCTCCTTCTCGTCCCCTTCCTCCTCCTCCTTCTCCTCCTCCTCCTCCTCCTCCTCCTCCTCCTCCTCCTCCTGGCCCCCCCGCCCCCGCGTCCGACAGCTCGGGCGCGAGGCCGGGGGCGCCTCTCGAGAGCCCAGGGGACGGGGCTCTGGCGGTCGGGTCCGGTCCTCGGGCCTCTGGCCGGGCAGGGGCGCAGGCGCACGCCGTCGTGCCCCCCGGGCTCGCCGCGGCCAGGGACAGCACCTCTGCTCCTCACACTCGAGTAGGGGATCGGCTACAGAATTGATTTGCCTCCTCCTCCTCTCCTCCTCCTCCCCCTCCCCCTCCTCCCTCCTCCTCCTCCTCCTCCTCCTCCTCCTCCTCCTCCTCCTCCTCCTCCTCCTCCTCCTCCTCTCCTCTTGCTCCTCCTCCTCTTCCTCCCTCCTCCTCCTCCTCCTCATTCCTCCTCTTCTCTTCTCTTCTCCTCCTCCTCCTCCTCCTCCTCCTCCTCCTCCTCCTCCTCCTCCTCCTCCTCCTCCGGGGGCGCCTGCGCGCGCGACCTCGCCCGCCACGCCGCGGGGGAGAGGCGCGAGGGCCTCCTGGCGCTCCCGCCGGCCTTCGAGCATCGGCTACAGAATCGATTTGCCTCAGGATTGATTTTTCTTGCCGAGTCCACGGGCAGTGCGTAGGACTTTCGCGGATCTGGGAGGGGTTGACGTATTTTTTCTGAAGAGTCGGCGTGGAAGTCCATTTTGGGGTGAATCAATTTTGTGGTCGATCCCCCAGTCGACACATCAGCGCTCCGTGTGGGCAGCGCGCCCCTGTGCGGGCACGGTGGCCGTCTCCTGCCTTCTCTCAAGCAGTGGCGGAGCGTCCTGGCGTGCCTACAGGCCTACTAAACCAATGTTCTAGGAACCCTGTGTGGTTTCACGAAATGTTCTCGGAGTGCTTCTGGCTGGGACTGCGCTGTTTTACCACATCGGGCTCATGTTCTAAGAGCCTTCTTCTTGTTATCAAGACCTTTTTGGGTTCTGAGAACATTTCGTGGTGGGCCTGGTGTAGGAATGCCGGGGCGGTCGGTCCGTGCTCAACTCTCCGCCCCCCCCTCTGGCTCGAGGGCGGCAGAGGCCCGGCGATCTTGGCGCTGCAGCTCTTGCACAGCGGGGGCTTCCGCTCCATTCCGTGCCCCCGGACGGACCCTCACGTGTCGCTCTGGCTCGAACAGTGCAGCAGCAAGATGGGGTCCGGGGCTCTGTCGGCCTGTTTCTTCGCTGCGTCGGATCTCAGGGAGGGGGGTGATGGCTAGCGGCTAGGACCTTGGGAGGGGGGAGTGGCCATCATGACGGGGGCCATGATGTCTCCCCAGATCTCCTCGCGCCTCTCCTTATTTCAGCGCGCTCCTGGCCTCCCCCCCCATTTCCCCCAGGTGCCGCGCATGTCGCCGGCCTCGATTTGCGCCCCCCCCCCTCCCTCCTCTCCCCCTCCCCCTCCTCCCCCTCCTCTCCTCCTCCTCCTCCTCCTCCTCCTCCTCTTCCTCCTCCTCCTCCTCCTCCTCCTCCTCCTCCTCCTCCTCCTCCTCCTCCTCCTCCTCCTCCTCCTCCCCTCTTGGACAACCCCCCTCTTGGACCCCCCCCCCCCTCTGGGCCTCCGCGCACCGCACCCCTGCGGGGGAGAGGCAGCCGCGGTGCGTGCTCGAGGAGGGGGCTGAGGAGCGCGTCCTTTCGGCCTCGGTCGATTCTTAGCGCGCTCCCGCGCAGCGGCGGGTCGCGAGTGGACGGTTTCGGTGGCAGAGCATAAGGGGGGCCTTGTTCAAGATCCAGGTTGGTTCGGGGAAGGTGTTCCTAATAGCTGTTCTTCGTGCTTGCTGGATGTGTTTGTGCACCCTGGGGAGGGCACCTGTGGATGCTCCGCTTGCGCGTGGCGGGCGGAGGGTCTCATGTTCCTGAAGGATGTTCTTCTGGCCTAGGTCCGACCGTACACCTTCGAAACTCCGTCTTGAGAGTACGCTCGCGTCGAGTAGCATGCGGTAGAGGCGACAGCGCCGAGTTCGCGTCGATTCGCGTGGGTGTGGCGTCGATGTAGCGTCGACGAGTGGCGATGAGCGTGGATTCGCAAGCGCCAGCAAGATGCTATGGGAGGCGCCCATCAGTTGCCGCAGAAGGCTGACACACGGCCAGACCTCCGCCACCACATGTGACTCCTGGGGACTCCTGCTCAGCGCGTCGATCCGCCAGTTCTGGTCCACAGCCCCTCGCCGCGACACGGTGAGTACGCCCCAGTCTCCGAGCATCAGCGTCCCGCGCTTTCCCCGGCCTCCCCCGCCGTGGAGCGACGTGGCACGCTATCAGCTTGCTCGGCATAGCCTGTCGCCGGGGCTGCCGCTGCGACACGCTGAGGGACAGCTCCTGGGTTGTGGTGATGGCTCCCAACCTGTGGCTTTTTAAGTCGGGCCTGTCCCCTAGAGGAGGGATGTTCAAACATCTCAACAACATAGTCGGGGGCCGATCTGGTTTGCTATTTTTGGGTACACTTGCACATCTTCCGGCTATTTTTATTTTTCGCCCAAGAGCCGCCTGTAAGGGGACATGCCCGACCTAAGGCTCGTGGTGAGGACCCCCTCTGGAGCGGCAAAGTGCGCGATGTGCGCCCGTGGGGTGTGCTTCCGCCGAGGGCGGATTGCCATCTTGGGGCGGGCCACCGTGGTCAAGCAGTGGCGACGCGTCCTGGCTCGCCGATAGCTCTACCAAACAATGTTCTAAGAACCTAGTGTGGTTTCCACGAAATCTTCTTAGAACATTTCTGGCGGAGTCTGTCTTGTTGTATCACATCGGGTCCATGTGTTAAGAACATTGTTTTTGTTCTTGGAACGCGTTTGGGTTCTAGGAGCATTTCGTGGTAGGACTATAGGAATGCTGGGACGGTCGGTCCCTGCTCAACATGGGCGCACGAGGCCATCCCACGTGTCTGGCGTGTGCTGGGGCCTTCTCGTCGGCATCACGCAAGTTACACCAGGGAAACGCCCCAATCAGTGGATGGCTTGAAGTGGGATCGATAAAGAGATCGATAAGGAGATGGGCCAGGAACCTGGGAACCCGGAACCCACCGAAATCGGCCCGGAACCAAGAACCAGGAACCCGGGAACCCGGAACAGTGAACCCAGGAGCCCAGCCGGCTACCAAGATCTGCGGGCAATTTTCGCCAAATCTTTCAATATCCGCTAGGACCCCTTCAGTCCATGCGCTGATTGGGGAACATACCAATATAATGTGTGCGCTTGCACCCTGGGGGCGACGTGCGCGCGCGCTTGGAAATCTCATAGTATCTGCTCGTTGACGGGCGCGTGTTGACCTTACCGCTCGTGACACGATATGCTACACCCTGGTTGTCGCAAATATGTTCGACTCGGCCGCGCGCCTCCAAGGAGGGCTCACGGTACCAGTGCGTCCTTGTGCGTCCGATCTCGGACTGCCGAAGGACGCGCGAGTGGCGAGCCGGTGTTTGGGCGTGGTCCCGTGCGTCGAGAAGTGGCGACGCGTCCTGGCTTGCCTATTGGCCCATCAGAGAATGTTCTGAGCACATGTTGTGGCCTGCGCGAGGTATTATCAGAACCTTCCTGGCCTTTCGGTCTTGCTTTGGCACGTCGGGCCTGCGTCCTGCGAACACGTGTTTTCTGCTTAGGACGTTACGGTGGTGGCGTCGATCCAGGAATGTGCGCAGGAGGCTGCAGACCCTGGAGGGCTCCTTCCTTGACGATGGCGGCGGTGATCTCCGTGGCCAAGCCTCAAGTGGAGTTCCACCGGCCTCCTGGGCGCAGGGGCGGCGGGCCCCAGGAGGGCGAGCCATGGCTTTGAGAGCTCCCCCCTGGGCCCCCCCCCCGCGCCCGCCATGCATGCCTGAGTTTGACAAGGGCGCCCCGCGCCCGAGGGGCGGCAGAGGGCGGCGGGAGCAGAAGCTGCGCCCCCAAGAGGTGAAGACGTTCTTGGGTTCAGGGTTTCCGAACTCGCCCCATCCCAGACCCGCTCGAGTCATGACAGAAATCACGACGGAAGGTTTTTCGCGATATTTGACTTCTGGGCGCCCTTACCTGTCCTCGGGACCGTCAAAAAACGACCCAGGATGGAAAACTGGTCCTGGGGAAGGGGTCCAGATCTCTGGGGTCAACGTCGTGGAAAAAACATGACGTCGGGGGTCTGGGATATCCGTATTCGCGGCCTCGCGGGCCAGGCCCCCCGGGCCGCGACCCCGCGGATGCGGTGCGTTCTTTGTCGGATGTGCCCCGCGCGGAGCGTCTCCGTGCGACCGCGTATATCCGCGGCGTCGGCCCTCCGAAATCCAGAACGCGAGGGCGCGGGCACGGAAACGTCCGCCACTGCTGTCGGGGCTGGACAGAACCCCCAACAGTGACACGTCGATTAGTGAATTGTCCGTTCTCGGCTCTCGAGAGGGCGCCGTGCTTTTCCAGGCTTGCGCCCGCCAGGTTTGGGCCTCAGGTCATTTTCACTAAACCACGTTTTACTAAAGGGGGGTCTGTCCATCCCCGATGCTGGCTTCTGGGTGTTGCGCGAGCGCGCCGGAGTCCCATTTTTGGCATGTAGTGGTAAGTCCTTTGGGGCGAGGTGGGCGACGGGTGAATTTTGGAGCCGTCTGGGGGTCTGAGGTGCTGGGATTGGCGAGATGTTCTTGCGTTCTCCTCCTGTGGGGCCGTCTTCGGGCCCCAGGACCGTAACAGACGGATCCGTGGCGAAAAACTGCTCCATCTGGATCCCGCGACGGGTCAAGAGACCGATTTTCAGCGGATCTGGCCTCATCCCCCGGCCTTTTTTTTCAAACCCCCTTGTCGCCTCCAACTCGGGGGCGTTTTTTTTGTCGACGCCTCCCTAGATCTCCGATAGTTTGCTGTCTTCAGTCCGGGCGTGTCTCTTTGAGTTCGGCCCCCAAGGGCCAGTTTTCGGGCCCCTGGGGCCATCAAGTATGGATGCAGGACGGCACAACAAGAAATCTTGCTGGCCGATCTTCTTGGACCCAAAGAGGTTTACACCCCCCGGCCGCCTCCCAGGTGTGAGAGCCCACTCTGGGCGCCGTCCGCGTGCGCCCGCCGTCCCAACGCCTCCCGCTGCTGCCGAGCGCGCTCTGGCACGAGCTCGAACACAATGGTGGGCTGACGTCTCCGCACAGGACTCGACTCCGATACCGTAGCCAACAACACTTGGATCCATGCCCTCGGGCGGCTCCCGCCGGTGCTGGAGTTCGAGGAGCGACGGAGGGCGCGAACGCAGACTTTCGGTGGTCTGCGCGGGATTCTCGAGTCGAGGCCCCACTCCCTCGGCGCGGGGAGCGCGCCAGCGGCGGCCCCCCCGGGGCAAATCCGCGCAGGCCTCCGCGAGGCTCCGTTTCTGCCGTCTGCCTGCTGCTCTTCCAGGAGCCTCCTCCTCCTGGGAGCCTGCGCCGCCCTGCCGACGGGGTGCGGGGCGGTGCGTGCACGTGGCGAGCCCCGGCTGCGGGGCAGGAAGCTCGTAGATGGCACGTTCGCCCTGCAGGCTGCGCAGCGCGGAGGCGAAAGGGGCGAGGTTCCGCCGACTGTCCGTGCGGCCCACCGAGGACCCGTCGACGGGGCGACGGCGGTGCGGGGGCGAGCCCCCGCAGCTGCCGATGAGCGCAAGACGTGGGCGCTCGTGCTGGAGAGGAATGCCACGGAGGAGGAGGTGCAGAATCTCAGCACGGAGTTCCACAACGGGAAGCACAGCCATCCAAGCAAGGGCGAGTTGCCGTTCGTGGAAGGGGCCTTGACAATAGATGAGCTCGAGAGGGTGCTTGACAAGTATCCCGAACTCGTGCAGTACGTCGAAGAGGACCGGTATGAGAAAAAGATCTGGGACCCGATCGTTTCAGCCGACAGTCCCTCACAGCCGCAAACTGGCTACCCATGGGGCATCCAAGATCTAAACGCAGACGTGATCCGGGGGCGCGGCGTGGGAGTGAACGTGTACGTGCTGGACACCGGCATTCGCACAACCCACAACTTATTCAGCGGCCGGGCCTTCGCTGGAGTGGACGTGGCTGGCACCGGGGATTTGGTAGTGTGCGCGCCAAGCAGCACAACGTGCGCTGCTGACGGCCATGGGCACGGTACCCACTGCGCCGGCA
Source organism: Prorocentrum cordatum (assembly GCA_963575745.1). Lineage (NCBI taxonomy): Eukaryota > Dinophyceae > Prorocentrales > Prorocentraceae > Prorocentrum > Prorocentrum cordatum. The sequence continues at coordinate 297,809 of CAUYUJ010015981.1, forward strand.
CGGTTGGGGCCTCGACATATGGCGTCGCGGATGGAGCGACCATCTGGGCGATGAAGGTTCTCGATGACACTGGTGCTGGCTTTTCCTCTTGGTCAGTTTTAGCGGAGCAGTGGATCTTGTCCTCTGGCGCGAGACCGGCGGTGGTGAGCATGAGTCTCGGGGCCCATGGCTCATTTGAACCAGAGGAGGAATCGATCAACGCGTTGGTGGACGATGGCGTTACCGTAGTGGTGGCGGCAGGGAACCAGAACGCTGACGCGTGCAACTACAACCCAGCACGCATCGCATCTGCGATCACGGTGGCATCTTACACTGAAGCAGTGGCCAAGTCGTTCTTCAGTAATTACGGCTCTTGCGTAGACGTGTGGGCTCCAGGCTCGTACATCTGGTCGACGGACCATTCCAGTGACAGCCAGACGTCTGTTAAATATGGTACGTCGATGGCCTGTCCTCACGTGGCCGGGCTCGCGGCCATCATGTACGAGGCACACCCATCGGCGGGGTCCATGACAGCAGCGCAGAGGTGGGATCTCCTCACTGCCTCGCAGCGCACAGGCTCCGTCACTGGGATCCCCACGACCCCTGCCACTGTCAACCTGGTGGCTTTGGCGCCCACGTCGACGCCGACACCAGCGCCGTCGCCCTTGCCTACGGCCTTGCCCACCCCCTTGCCCACGCCCTTGCCCACGCCCAGCCCGACCCCGACCCCAACACCCGAGACGTACGTCAGCAAGCTGTCGTTTGCTTAGCTGCCCTGATACGCCCTTTTTGAACGCAGCACGCGCTGTTCGGTAGCAAATCGCGGGAGTTTTGTTTCTACTGGCTTTCGTCCCATTTCGCCACCGTGCTTGGGTTGAAGGTCAGAGGCCTCCTGGATGCCTGTAAGGATCTTGGGAGGCCTCTCGGATGCCTGGTGGATGCGATTTTTGGAGTGTCTTGGGTCGTCGTGGGGGCTTCTTGGGGGCCTGATTTGGGCCTCTCGGGGCCTCTTGGGGGCCTCTTGGGGCCTCTTGGTCGCAACTCGGGGGCTTGTGGGGGGATCTTGGGGCCATCTTGGTGCGGACGGCTCAAAATGCCAGTTTCTGTTTACCATTTGGGGCTTCTCTTGGGGCCGTCTTGGGGGCCTCTTGGGCCCCTCTTGGGGGCTCTTGGGCCGTTTCGGGGCGATCTTGGGAGTCTCTTAGACCGTCTTGGACGCCCTGAAGGACGAAAAGGCGGCAATGCGAAAACCATGCGACAAAAACCATCGGATGTTGACGATTATGGCCTCTTCGGCCGCCCTCCAGGACCTCCAAAACGGCCCAAGAGGCGCCCACGAGGGCTCCAGGACTGTCCCCGGGGCCATCTCGAACCATGTTGGACATGCATGTCCCGAACAACGCGCGTTCGGCCTCTCGACATGTCGGTGAGAGGCCCTCTTTGGCGAGGGGACCGTCCAGGAGGCCCACGCGAGAAAAACCAGCGGCGGCAGCAAATCATGGGAGCCTTGTATACCTGCGTAGTTCCGCCTTTAGGGCGCACACGAGCCGATCAGCTTCTGGCAATCGATGAACCAGCGCCGAGTTAGCGCCTGATAGCGTCGATTTAGCGTCGATTAGCGTCGATCCGCAAGAGCCAGTAAGATGGTATGGAAGGCTCCCACGAGTTGCCACAGAACATACTGTGTTCAAAACGTCTGGTTTACCACGTTGCGTGTTGGCTCGGCACGTTTTGGTCCACGTGTTGGCGAAAATACCGCATCAGACCCACATTTCCTGTCTACATGTGGAGCTCCGTGTCGACACGCTACGTGGTGCGTGGTGCGTATGGGGGGCTGCTAAGGTCGTTTGTGATGGCTGGGCTCGACTACGCATCGCTGCTGACCGCCAGCAGGGCGGTCGATTCCCTGAAGACGAGGGTCGCCGACAGCGTCTGCGGCAGCCTGTCGCGTCCGTCCTCCGATTGCCAGGTGACGCTGTCGGCGGGCTCGGTCTCGGTGGACGTCATCGTCAATGGCAGCTCCTTGGACGTGGCCAATGCTACGACTGTGCTTCTCGACTCGAGCGCAAGCTCCATCACGGCCGCTATAGTAGAGTCCGTGACCAGCGACTCGGACATTTTGAAGGAGGAACACCGGCATAAACATATACCTTCGGAGGTCCGCGAGCAGTCCGTGCATCCGCGGCGCTGAGCACCTTGGCGGCGCCTCCAGCGCCGCCCCTGGCGCGCTCCGCGCGCCCTGGATGGGGCCTCAGCGCTGATCCCAAAAACTGTACGTGGACCTCGGGAACCCAGATTTGAGACGAGCCCCCGTCCTCTCGACCACTTCTCCAGGACCCTTTTTCATCCCGGGTCATAATCTGACGGTCCCGAGGCCCTGTAAGGGTCATGTGAGGCCGAAAACGATGAAACACCTCCGTCTCGATATTTGAACGAGACGCCGGGCGTCTGGGAAGTTCTTGTCTGTGCCGTTTTTTGCTCCTCCAACTTCACCGACCATGGAAGCACCATCTCCGTCCCCCCCGAGACCGTCGTGGCCACGACCGATGCATGGTCGGCTTACGCCTCCGGCGACCCGCACCTGGAAAGCGTCACCGGGAAGAAGTTCGACGTCAACATGCCCGGGGTCTACGTACTGCTCAGGGTCCCCCAGGACATCGGGACATCTTGAGCGATCTTGGAGACCATTTCGGGCTCCATGGAGCCATCTTGGAGCCACCAAGGGCCAAGAAGGACTGTCTGACACCTCGCAGAGGGGGGGTCCCAGACTCGGGGCCGGGGGGGGTAAGGGGAGGGGCAGTCCCCTCCCCGAAGGGGGAGGAGGGGCTGTGGCAGTTCTGCGTCAGCGTGCCGTGCGCCCCCGCGCTGCTCTCGGCCCCCCCCAGGCCGTCGAGGAGGAGCAGCACCCCAGCAGAGCACCCCAGAGGTCCGGCGTCTCGAGCGAGGCGTGACGGAAGGCCCCCGCGGCCCTCGTCGGGCCCCGGGGCCATCCCCAGCAGGTGTGCGCTGCGGGGCGGAGCACCGGCCTTGGGCAAGGCGTCGCGGGGTCGGGGGCCCGCGCCTGGAGCGCATCGAGGCGTCGGATGCCTGGGCGGGGAGGACGGGAGGAGGAGGAGGAGGAGGAGGAGGAGGAGGAGGAGGAGGAGGAGGAGGAGGAGGAGGTGGAGGAGGAGGAGGAGGAGGGAGGAGGAGGAGGAGAGGAGAGGAGGAGGGAGGAGGAGAGGAGGAGGAGGAGGAGGGGAGGAGGAGGGGAGGAGGGAGGAGGAGGAGGAGGAGGAGGAGGAGCAGGAGGAGGAGAGGAGGAGGAGGAGAGAGGAGGAGGAGGAGGGGGAGCCGCGGCGAAGAGGCGGGCCGAGGAGGAGGAGGCCGGCTGCGTGGGACAGGGGCGAGGGCACGGCCGCTTGCGCCCGGGGGTAGCTCCGACAGTGCGGCGGGCATCGAGGCGAGAGCACGATGTCGGAGTGCACGGTAAGGAAGTCTTGCGGGCGACACGGCTGCCGGACTGCTGCCAGACCCGGGGCACCTGGAGCACCCCGTGCCCCCGCGTGGGACTCCTCGGCTGTCCTGCCTGGTGGCAACCAGAACCCATCTCCGACGAAGCGCCATACAGTGTGGGCGCGTGCCAAGAAACTAGTTGGATTCTGCCAGGGTGCCCTGGGTTTCTTGGATTTCGATGGGCCCCCAATATATGATCTTGACGATTTTCGATTGACGGATTTGGATTTTCACTGAACAAAGCGCGGATTTCAGGGTTGGGTTTCTTGCGGAGGTTTCTTGTGGCCGAGCCCCCACTGTAAGCAGAACGGACAGCGATATGTGGGGGGCTCCGTCTCTAGCGAACGGAAAACGCCACGAGCATGAGCCTCTTGAGCGCCGCGCGGCAGCGCCCAGCGTAGCGTGCACGAGCTGCAGCGCTCGCACCTCCGCGCCTGGGCGCCCTCCGAGAGCGCCTTGGTGCGCCAGAGGCTCCAGCTCCGACCCGAGGTGTCCGCGCGGAGTTCTGGTAGATGCTGCTTGTGATGAGCCTGTTTTCCACCACCACCACCAGAAGTTGGAGGGGGGAAGGATGTGGAGGACGAGGAGGAGAAGGAGGAGGAGGAGAAGGAGGAAGCGGAGGTGTAGTAGTAGTAGTAGTAGTAGTAGTAGTAGTAGTAGTAGTAGTAGTAGTAGTAGTAGTAGTAGTGGTAGTAGTAGTGTAGTGGTAGTAGTAGTAGTAGTAGTAGTAGTAGTAGTAGTAGCAGTAGTAGTAGTAGTAGTAGTAGTACTAGTAGTAGTAGTAGTAGTAGTAGTAGTAGTAGTAGTAGTAGTAGTAGTTGTGGTTGTAGTAGTAGTAAAAGGTAGTAGTAGTATAGTAGTAGTAGTAGTAGTA
>CAUYUJ010015982.1:0-2500 GCA_963575745.1 Prorocentrum cordatum
AGGAGGAGGAGGATTGAGGAGGAGGAGGAGGAGCAAAAAGAAAAAAAAAAAAAAGGAAGAGGGGAGGAGGAGAGAAGGGAGCAGGGAGAGGAGGTGGCATGAGGAGGAGGAGGCAGGAGGGAGGAGTGGTATGAGGAGAGTAGGAAGATTAGAGAAGGAGGAGGAGGAGCAGGAGGAGGAGGAGCAGGAGGAGGAGGAGCAGGAGCAGGAGCAAGAGGAGGTTTCGAGCTTCGAGGATCCACCCAGGGAGCCGCGAACCCACGCGGCTGTGGAGGCCCCACGCGAGGAGCGCCCACAGAGGCCACCGCGCACCACAGGTGGTGCATGTGCGCAGGCCCTGGCGTGCCATGGCCACGCGGGGGGGCCGAACACGCGCTCTGGAGAGACGACCGGCCACGCGCGGGTCCCTCGTCGAGGAGCCCAGCCCAGACCCCCGCGCGTGGTGACCAAAATCACGGCGCGAGGCTCTTCACTCGCTTCGGGGCCTCTGGACCCCTGACTCACGGGAGGAGGAGGAGGAGCACGAGGAGGAGGACGAGGAGGAGGAGGACGCGGAGGAGGATGATGAAAAACCGCTCCCGCGGAAAAAGGTCCAGACCCCTGGGGGTCGCGCCATGAAAACATCATGACAACCGGGGTCCTGGGGTGTGTCCTGCCCTGCTATGCACCTCCGCGCCCTGCCAACCTCCAGCTCCCGCTGCCGCTGTTCGCCCTTGTGCTCAGCTCCCCCCTCCCGAATGCGGATGCCCCTGTGGGGGGGTAGTTTTGGGAGCTCCATGCCCGCTATGACGCGCAATCCGCGGATGGAGGAACTGTCAGCGCAATGGGAAGGGCTGGGTGGGAGAGACACGATGGCACGAGTTCACCCAGCTTGCCCCCCCTCTCTCCCGCCTTCCTTCTTGCCCGCCCCCTCTGAACGGAAGCTTTGCTGATCGGCGCAGGCTCGATTCGCCCAGCTCGATTCGCCCGGCTCGCCTCGCCCGGCTCGATTCGCCCTGGCACGATTCGCGCGGCTCGATTCGCCCGCGGCTCGAATCGCCCGGCTCGATTTGCCAAACTCGATTCGCCCAACCTCCGCTCGAGCGAGTCTTGAGTAAGCCCAGCTCCGCCGCCCGACGCCACCCGCCCCTTGAGGGCCCGCCCGCCCGACCGGGCCTGCCCATTGAGGCCCGCCCGCCCGACCCGACCCGCCCACTGATGCGTCACGATGCTGCGTCATGCTGCAAACTTCAGTGTCAGTGTCCCCCCCGCCCGACCCGACCCGCTCGTTGGGGCTCGCGCGTGCTGGCTCGGTGATGCGTCATACTTCAATGTCCCGCCCGCGCGACCCAACGCCGCCGCCCATCCACCCCAAGACGTCTGCAGAGAAGTCTGTATTCTAGCGAATTTGTGGTGTAGAGGGTAGGGTAGGTTGTGGGTTGCTGTTGCTGCTCACGTTCCGTCGGCATCGGCACCACAACATTTTGGTACCGGCCATTTTCATCGCAGAGCTGAAGGGATCTTACGGCCAGTTCCCCGGCAGCAACTTCTGGGGGCGCTGAGCCGAAGCCTTCACGAGATGCGGATTCCGTGCTGCGCGAAAGCAGAGGGGGGGAAAGGGGGGGAGGGGAGAGGGAGGGGGAAAGAAGGGGGAGGGACAGAGGGGGAGGGGGATCAGGGAGGAGGGGGACAGGGAGGAGGGGGATGGGGAGGAGGGGGGTGGGGGCGCTGAGGGGAACAAGACCCGCGGCTCCCCTCCTTCCTCCTGTCCTGGGCCTCGGCGCACCGAGACTCTGGCGGGCCGAGTCTGAAGTCGGGCGTGTCCCCCTACAGGCGGACTCCGGCGAGGAAAAATTTGAAATACTCAAAAAAATACCCCCAAATAGCCAAAAATGGCAAAAGAAAATCCTCCCCAGACTGCTTTTCGACTCTTTTTGCATCTTCCTCCTGTCGCGGGGACATGCCCGACTTCCCCCTGCCCTGGGCGGCCCAGCGAACCGAGAGACTCCGGCGCGAACCGAGGCCGTCGTGCCCGCGGATCGCCCAGAGGCGCGCCTGATATTGGCACAGAGCGCTTGCCGGTGGTCCCGAGCTCCGAGGCGCAGCAGCTGCTCCCAGACTTACGTCGGGCGTGTCCCCGTACAGGAGGAATACACGTCGTTCATGTCTGATCGTGCTCGTTTCTAATTGTGCTCGTTTCTAATTGTTCCTGGCCCCCCAGTGGCCAGGAAGAGGCCCATGATAAACCAATTAGAAATGCAAGGATGTTGCCCCCCCAAAATATCAAAGACCTTTCGAATAATCAGGAATGAGCAATGCGTGCTCACAAATGCAAAAAACATAGTCTTGGGACGATGTTTCCATTATTCTTCCTATTCTTGAATACGCTTTGACTATTGTTTGGTTTTCGTCGAGAATTCGCCTGTAGGAGGACATGCCCGACCTAATCCCAGACATGTGCACGCCGGCCAATTTGCCGATCAGGCCCGGGCAGCAGCAGCAGGAGGCAGCAGGAGAAGGA
>CAUYUJ010015982.1:7500-19967 GCA_963575745.1 Prorocentrum cordatum
CTTGTGATCATGTGGAAGACGCCCGCAACCACAAAGACAGCGAGTCCGGTTTTCAGAATGGGCAGGCCTAGCTGGAGTAGTTGTTTCAAGTTGTGGAGGAAGGAGGGGGGGAGGAGGAGGAGGAGGAGGAGGAGGAGGAGGAGGAGGAGGAGGAGGAGGAGGAGGAACTGCTGTTGGTCTTCGTCCCTACTCTTTCCGCACCCGCTTCTTAAGCAGGGGCCGACCGTCCCAGCACTCCCATAGGCCTACCACGACGTGCTCTGACACCCCACAAAGCGATCGAAGCACAACAGCGATGCTCTTCGGTCGTGAAAGGCCAATGCGTTAAAACAAGACAGCCCCAGCCAGAAATGTTCTAAGAACAGTTCGTGCAGACCACGAAAGGCTCTTAGAACATTCCTTGGTGGGCCTACAGACAAGACGGGACGCTTCGCCACTGCTCGAGCTTCGGTCGTACCGAGCAGGCGCTTCTGGTACAGCGGCGGCGCCCCCGCGAAGAGCACTAGCGGCTCTCGGGGAGGCCGCCCTCGGCCCGCGACCGCCCAGCCAGAGGGGCCTCGAGCCCGCGCGCGCGCGCCCCATGTCGCGCGCCACATGCAGGACCGGCGCGCTGACGCACAGCGGCACCAGGATGCGCAGAGGGCAACCGCGGCACGTGCGGGACCGCGCCGGAGCTCTGAAGTACAGTGGGACGAGGAAGAAAGCTGGTCTTACACGAGATGGCACATCAGACCTTGCGCGGTGGCTTGCGCGGGCAGCCAGCGCGGCCCACATCCGAGACGAGGGCGCTCACACGCGACCTCACGCCGGCAGCTTTCGCGCCACTGTTAGTGAAGACGGCCCAATTCTTTGCGTCGCTCAGTACTCCGGGTTTCTTAAGAAGTGTGGGCGGGTACCCCCCCGACGGGGGTCAACCTCGCCTCGTCGTCGCGCCGCGACGGGGATCGGAGCGCCCTCGGCGCGCGGTGGCTCCCCGCGACGGGGGTCGATGTGGAGCTGTCGGCGGGGGTGACGACCCCCCGACGCATATTCAGAAACTCGGAGTAGGGTTAGGTCGGGCCTGTCCCCCTACAGGCGGATTTTGGACGAAATGAAAAAACAAATGCTGAAAAAATACGCCCGAAATGCTCAACAATGATCAAAGATAGTCCCCCGACTATTGTTGGACTGTTTTTGAATATCCCTCCTGTAGAGGGACAGGCCCGGAATAAGCGTAGGGTTCGAGATCTGGGGAGCTTTGCGGGAGGTCCCAGCGGCACAGCTCGCATTGCCGCGACGAGCAGGGCAGGGCTGTAAACGCCCAAAGCCGCGTTTAGTCAACGCCAACTGTCCGGTCCGGGTGATTTTCCTCCCTTGATTTAGGTCGGGCCTGTCCCCCTGCAGGCGGATTTTGGGCGAAGAATGACACATGTTCAACACATATTCCCCAAATCATCGAAAATGTTAAAATGATAGTCCCCTGATTATTTTTTTCATATTCTTGAATATTCCTCCTGTAGAGGGACAGGCCCGACTGAAGCCTTGATTCCTGGGCCGCCCTCGTCGCCACGGCCGGATCCACCTCGAGGCCACGGTTTCCGGGCGGGCCCGGGACAGAGGTCCGGGGCCCGACCTTTCTTCTCGGAGAGCAAGCGGCGGCGCGCAAAAGGGCGCAGCACCGTGCCCCGACCTCGAGGCCATGCTGGACTCCTCCTCTTCCTCCTCCTCCTCCTCCTCCTCTTCCTCCTCCTCCTCCTCCTCCTCCTCCGAGAGAGAGAGAGAGAGGGAGAGAGGGAGAGAGAGAGAGAGAGAGAGAGAGACCGAGAGGGAGACAGAGACACAGGCAGGAGAGATGCAAAAGATATGAGCGACAGACAGACAGACAGACAGACAGACAGGCAGGCAGGCAGGCAGACTGAGGGGGCAGGCAGGCAGGCAGGTCAGAGGCAGGCTGGGAGAGAAAGGCGGGGCAGGGGAGGAGTGTGCGGGAAAATGGCGCAGACAAAAATATCATATTGGAGCGGGAAGGTCCACGCTCGGGCCGGCCGTGGCTGGTCGGTTGAAAAGCGATTTGAAATATTCGCGCGGCTTTGCCGCCGTCATGGCCTGCTCTCACAAGGGCGCCGAACTCCGCGCTTCGCGCTGCGCGACGCGCGAATCAATTCGCGCTCTCGCGGCACCCCCTAGGGGAGAAGAGGAGGAGGAGGAGGTATCGAAGTAGCACTGCGACACGCGCATATAACTTCGCGCCCTCGAGGGCGCCCTCTTGCTGCTCTCAGATGGGCCTCAGAGCACGCTGGTACATCTCGGGCCGGTGGTGCTCGATGGAGCACCACAGGCGCCGCTTCTGCTGCTCCGTGAAGCCGACCATGCAGGAGTCGGGCGCGTAGTCCATGAAGTTGTGGACAGGGTCCGGGCTGCCGTCGCACGAGCGGGCATCGGCGCAGGAGAAGCTCGGGAACTGCTCCGGGTTCGTGTCGCCGACCTTGTCGTCGTCCATGCAGCCGCCCTCGAAGGTGTGGTAGAGTCCCAGCGAATGCCCGCCCTCGTGAATGCAGGTGTCGCCCTCGCCCGCAGGAGGATCTCACCACTCCACTGACCCCACCGCGCCCCAGAAGCGCCGAGAGTCCGCGAGGGACGAACATGGTGTACAAGTCTACTTGTGCCAAACGGAGGAGCTGCGCACCGTAGCTGTCCCTGAAGAGCCGTCGGCGCCCAAGCGGGATGGGGTTGCTGTCTCCCGCTCTCTCCACTCTCTCTCTCTCTCTCTCTTCCCTCTGTTTCTTTCTCGCTATCCCTCGTGTTGCCCCCTTCGTCGCCACTCTCTCCCTGTCCTCCTTCTCTTCCGTTTGCACCTCCTCCTTCACTTCCCCCCCTCCCGCCCTCTAGACTTTTCTGGGCGGTGAATCCTCGTCGTAGCTCATATCCACCTGCTGGACTTTTTTGGAGATGCCCCGCAAGGCGTTCATGTTGATCAGGACGGACAAGACATCGCTCGACTCTGGCACCGAGGTTGGGAACTCCGCCATACCTAGAGCGAGAAATCGGAGGAGAAAGCGGAGGAGGAGGAGGAGGAGGAGGAGGAGGATAGAAGACAAACCTTGAGCTATTGAGGACGAGCCCCGCCTCACCTAGAATGCCCGACTGGTCGTCGGTGGCGACGATGTAGGTCAGCATCCCCAGCCCGTCCTGGTTGTACTTGAAGGCGAGCGGATTGTCCGTGAACATCTGCCTGCGCGGGCAGCTTCTCGACGCCGCGGTGCGGCAGAGGCACTCCCCACGCGCTCTCGAGCATCGGGGGGCGCTCGGCATGAAGACCGTCCAGGTGCAGGAGCAAGGACAGGCAGGGGGGGGCGGCCGCGAAAGACAGGAGGGAGGAGGAGGGCAGGGCACTCCTGGTTCGCTGTGCTCTCCCTCCCGGCGGCAGCTCGCTCAGTTACTCTTTTCGGGGATGGACAGAGCCCCCTTTAGTAAAACGTGGCTTCGTGAAAACGACCTCGGGCCCAATCCTGGCGGGAGCAAGCCTGGAAAGGATCGACCGCGGCGCCCCCTCGAGAACCGAAAACGGACAATTCACTAATCGACGTGTCAGGGTGGGGGCTCTGTCCACCCCCGGTCTATATGCCCTCAAAGGCCACAGTCTCTGTTCCGCATCTTCCAGCACTTCCACTTCCGCACTGGCGGCTGCCGTAAGCTGTTTGCCCTGGCCCAAGTTGAGACCCCGCACCGTTTTCTTTTTCCAGGACGCAACCAGCACCGTTCTTCGTGCCCGGCACGTCGGAAGAGCAGGCGGGTGGGGCCGAGGAGGCGGAGAGGCAGCAGAGGCTGGAGGAGGAGGCCCAGGCCCACGACCTCCCCATTCGTGTAATTGAAAGCTCCCCCGAGGGTCACTTCGCAACTTCGGGGGACCCTTCCGGTCCTGTACATGGCAATCGTTTCTTGTACCGGGGCTGGGGGCTGGGCCTGGGGCGCTTGTGTGCCTCCCGACCCCTCTGGATCCTGCTGCCCCTCGGCTTCCGCTCGCTCGTTCGCTCGCGCGCTCCTCCTACTCCATCCTCCGTAATACTCACCTTACCTGCAGGCAGCCCCCGCGCGCCGCGCACCAGCGTAGTAGCTTCACGTGTGCGCAAATACCTGCATCGCCGCTCGGGGATAGGATTGCAAGAGAGCCAGTCTTGCGACGGGTTGCCATACACTATACACATGTTGCCCTCGTGATTGGCTTGGCATGTGGCCCCACTCGCCGAGTAACAAAAAAACAACTCCGCTGCCTGGCGCAGGCTGCATCCCCGACCAGCGTCAGGTTCACCAGCTCGAACTGCAGCTGCGTGTCCACGTGCGGAGGCTCCACGGCCCTGTCGAAGCTCTCCAGGCGCACGGGCGACTGTCCAGAGTAGCCTGTGTTCATCCAGGACACCTGGCTCCTTCTCCTCCTCCTCCTCCTCATCCTCATCCTCCTCCTCCTCCTCCTCCTCCTCCTCCTCCTCCTTCTCCTCCTCCTCCTCCTCCTCCACCTCCTCCTCCTCATCATCCTCCTCCTGCTCCCCTCCTCCTCCTCCTCCTCCTCCTCCTCCTCCCCTCCTCCTCCTCCTCTTCCTCCCTCCCCTCCTCCTCTTCCTCCGCCTCCCTCCTCCTCCTCCTCCTCTCCTCCCTCATCCTCCCTCCTCCCCCCTCCTCCTCCTCCTCCTCCTCCTCCTCCTCCTCCTCCTCCTCCTCCTCCTCCTCCTCCTCCTTCTCATCCAAAAAACATCCAGGCGACGCGAACAGAAACTCCGAAGAGCCCCCTTTTCGCGACATGGGCGTCCCCAGAGCCTTCCGCGCTTGCGATCGCAAGCAAAATGCGACGCGCCTTCTTTTCGCAAGTGGGGCGTCCCCGAGACCGCTCTCGTCTGCAACCGCCTGCGAGCCTACCCCTGCGACTCCAATCCACGGTGGGAATCCAGTCGGCTGCAGGTAATGCTTCACGTGCTGAGCCCCCGCCGAGATTTCAGAAATATGCCCTGCAAGGGCAGCGTCTTCATATCAGTTTCCGACCCCGGGCCCCGACGCAGTCAGACAATCAGGGATAGGGTCGAGAACTCCAGGGGCTCAGGTCGTGATGACAGATCACGGCGTCGGAAGGACAGCCATCGTGCTACCGACAAGAACGCTGGATAAGGAACGTAACGAGGGGGCTGTTGTGGCCACGTCGAGTCTTGGAATAGGTTCCCCGACCCAAATCTGAGGGACGGCCAGAAAACCAGAGCCCCACCTGAATCCAAAGCAGCTTTTCTCTCATCGTTTTGACTGTCAGGCTCCTCCTCTTCTTCCTCGTCCTCCCCCCCTAGCTCATCAAGGGCGCCTGGTCTTCGATCATTGCCCTGTCCACTGGGCACGACGCGACGTCGACGCAGCAGATGATGAACCTCGTCGGGATCACGAGTTTCTTGTCCGCCGGCACCTTGGGCAGCTTGTCCTTTAGGCGGACGGCGTATACTACGCGTTCGACAGTGGATCCTCTGTTATACTGGGCGGAGTTCGGCTGTCTTCCGCCGGTCTTCGGCGGCCTTTTGGCGGATGTTCGGCGGTCTTGGCGGTGTTCGGCGATTCTGGCGGTGGTGGGCGTGTCGGCGCGAAGGCACCATGGCTGCTTTCACAACGGAATCCATAATCGCACACATGGCAGCTATACACCTGCACCGGTCCATGCCAGGCTCAGGTCGGGCGTGTCCTCCTCTACAGGCGGATTTTGAACGAAAAAAAGCAACAGTCAACAAATGTTTGAAAATCGCCGAACATCGTGGGAAAAATCGTCCCCAGACGATTTTTTGACTATTTCTGAATACTCCTCCTGTAGAAGGACACGCCCGAGGCACTGCCAGGCCCATCCTGCGCAGATCCAGGGTCGACGGGCCCTGGGCCCGGGGCCCAGCGCGTGCCGGGCCACGAGCGGTGACTCCTGGTGCCGTTCTCCTGGGGGCCGACAGGGCCGGGCCAATCCAAATCCTGGTACTCCAAGTCCCTTATTCATCGACCCCCCTTAAAAAACCGAACCCCCCTCCAAATGCGACCTGATATTCTGGACCCCCCTCTTCGACGGGGCGCCTTAATAAACCAGACCCCCTGAACTCCAATCCAAAGAAAGTGCCCAAATAAACCGGACCCCCCCAGTTACAGAAAAGGCGCCTTAAAAAACTGGATAGGGGGGACGATTAATAAGGGACTTGGAGTAGGTCAGGATCCTGCAGGATCCTGCAGGATGTTTCAGGATCCTGCGCGCTGACCCATGTCAATTCAGCCCTGGCTCTACAGGATCCTGCAAGATCCGGCGCCCTGGCTGACCCCCGTGGGCATATCCCCTTGGGCCCCGATCGTCCTTCTGCTCGCACATGTCCAGCTTCTCCTTCTCTCGCATCGTCTTCCGCCTCATGTTGCTGGGCGGGTGCATGCCTCCGCCCGTGATGGTCTGGATGTGCGCCTGGCGTTGCCAAGCGGAGAACGACTGCGAGGGCGGAGCGGAGGGGGAGCAGGAGCTGATGGCCCGATTTTCCAGAACCGCTACTGCAGGCAGGAGAGGAGGAGGAGGCGGAGGAGGAGGACCGAAGAGGAGGAGGAGGAGGAGGAGGAGGAGGAGGAGGAGGAGGCTCGAGGAGGAGGAGGAGGAGGAGGACCTCCCAATCCTCCCTTCAGCAGGAGGAGGAGAGGAGGAGGAGAGGAGGCGAAGGAGGAGGAGGCGGAGGAGGAGGAGGAGGAGCAGGAGGCGGACCCCCCCGTCCTATGTTTGGTAAAGGTGGTAGAAAATGGCCGTTCAGGACCAGAAGGCAGATCCTCTCGTCAGACGCCACGTCTTCGGGGCGGCGCGAGCCAAGGACTCTCGAATCCCTTCTCTGGGGTCGGCCTCACACCCCGAATCGTGGTGTCAGTCCTGGGTCCAGACAAAAGCTTCCGTGCACAAGCTGGTGTCTTGATTGCCTGGGAAGCCTGCATCTGACCAGCGTCGAACGGGGGGGGGAAGTGAGAAGGAGAAGGCCTTCTCTGACGGCGGCGGGGATATCATGTTTGTTTGTGCTTTCGGGGAGGGCTCAGAAAACGTCTGAAAAAGCCGGAGGGCTTCCGATCCTTCTAGAAAGGCTCCTCCTCCTCCTCCTCCTCCTCCTCCTCCTCCTCCTCCTCCTCCTCCTCCCCTCCTCCTCCTCCTCCTCCTCCTCCTCCTCCTCCTCCTCCCCTCCTCCTCCTCCTCCTCCTCCTCCTCCTCCTCCCTCCTCCTCCTACTCCTCCTCCTCCCTCCTCCTCCTCCTCCTCCTCCTCCCTCCTCCTCCTCCTCCTCCTCCCTCCTCCCTCCCTCCCTCCCTCCCTCCCTCCCTCCCCTCCCTCCCTCCCTCCCTCTCTCCTCTCCCCCTCCCCCTCCCTCCTCCCTCCTCCCTCCTCCTTCCTCCTTTCTCCCTCCTCCCTGCTCCCTCCTCCTCCTCCTCCTCCTCCTCCTCCTCCTCCTCCTTCTCCTCCTTTCCGCCCCCCAAGGCTCGCCGCCGACCTGACGGGAAAGAGAGGCTGGAGGGTCGGGAGCGGGCAGGGCCGACAGAGGCGGTGACGGCAGGAGAAGAGCAGGACCCGCCCGCAGGCCTGCGTGACCACCCGTCTGCAGGGATGAGCAGGGGGAGGATATATTCAGGTCGGGTCTGTCCCACTCCAGGCCGATGTTCGACGACAAATAAAAAATACCCAAAAAATACTCGAAGATGCTCAGAACTGGTTCACAAACTCGTCCCCAGACTATTGTTTGACTAGTTTTGAGGGACAGTCCCGACTTAAGGACATATGGGAGGAGCAGATGGAGGAGTCGGCGCACGCCTGCCATTTCCGAGGCAGGCCCACGTGGCCATCGGTCTCGAAGACGCGGATGCCGCTTGCGTTGCCCTTGTGCCTCACGCCCACGCAGCCAGAAGGGCCTCGAGAGGGCAAAAGGACCTGCGCACCTGCACCCCCTCCCTCATACTCGAGCGTCCTGCACACGTTGTGACGGACGATTTGCTTCCGCTGCTGTCGTCGGCGGCGAGCAAGGGGGGGGGGGGAAGTGAGCAGGAGAAGACCTGTTGGGAAAGCGACAGGGCTTTCCGGAAGCCCTCGCGCCCTCTGAGACATGCCCCGCGTCTTCGGGGAAAGCTTATACCCCAGACCCCCGACGTCATGACTTTTTACCTAACAGCGTAGACTGATAGGTTTCTAGTGGTCTCAAAAGAGCTCACAGATCACTCCACAGGGGGGTCTGGGCGGGTGCCGGACAGGGTGCCGCAGAACTCATTTTAAGCCAACAGTCACACACTTCGTGCTCTTCGACTTCCCAGAACTCCATTCCCGGGCCACATTCTGAATGCCCGGAGCCAACTGTAGGCCACTTCGTGCTCTTCGACTTCCCAGAACTCCATTCCCGGGCCACATTTTGAATGCCCGGAGCCAACTGTAGGCCACTTCGTGGTCTTCGAGTCCCCAGAACTCCATTCCCGGGCCACATTTTGAATGCCCGGAGCCAACTGTAGGCCACTTCGTGCTCTTCGAGTTCCCAGAACTCCATTCCCGGGCCACATTTTGAATGCCCGGAGCCAACTGTAGGCCACTTCGTGGTCTTCGAGTTCCCAGAACTCCATTCCCGGGCCACATTTTGGATGCCCGTAGCCAACTGTAGGCAACTTCGTGCTCTTCGACTTCCCAGAACTCCCATTCCTGGCCACACTTTCAGCAGGGGCAAGAGCACGACGAGGAGGAGGACGAGCAAGACCAGGAGGACGAGGACGAGCAGGAGCAGGACGATGAGCAGGAGGAGCAGGAGAAGAAGGACGAGCAGGAGGAGGAGGAGGACGAGCAGGAGGAGGAGGAGGAGGACGAGGAGGAGGAGGAAGGAGGAGGAGGACGACGAGAGGAGCGAGGGGGGGGAGAGCCACAGCTGGGGGGAGAGCCACAGGAGAAGGATGACGAGGACCACAGGAGGAGGCGGGAGGAGGAGTGAGGAGGAGGAGAGAGCACAGGAGGAGGAGGATGAGGAGGATGAGGAGGAGGAGGAGGAGGAGGAGGGATGGAGGAGGTAGGATGAAGAGGAGGAGGAGGAGGAGGAGGAGGAGGAGGAGGAGGTGGAGGAGGAGAAGGAGGGAGGAGGAGGACGAGGAGGAGGGGGGGGGAGAGCACCAGGAGGAGGAGAACGAGGACCACCAGGAGGAAGAGGAGGAGGAGGAGGAGGAGGAGGAGGAGGAGGACGAGGAGGAGAGAGCACCAGGAGGAGGAGGACGAGCAAGACGAGGAGGACGAGAACGAGGACGACCAGGAAGAGGAGGAGGAGGAGGAGGAGGAGGGGAGGGGGAGGACTACCAGGAGGAGGAGGAGGAGGAGGAGGAGGAGGAGGAGGAGGAAGAGGAGGAGGAGGACGAGGAGGAGGAGGAGGAGGAGGACGAGGAGGAGGAGGGGGGGGAGAGCACCAGGAGGAGGAGAACGAGGACCACCAGGAGGAGGAGGAGGAGGAGGAGGAGGAGGAGGAGGAGGAGGAGGAGGAGGAGGAGGAGGAGAGAGCACCAGGAGGAGGAGGACGAGCAAGACGAGGAGGACGAGAACGAGGACGAGCAGGAGGAAGAGGAGGAGGAGGAGGAGGAGGAGGAGCAGGAGAAAAATGAGGAGGAGGAGGAGGAGGATGAGGAGGAGGAGGAGGAGGAGCAGGAGAAAGAGGACGAGCAGGAGGAGCACGAGGACGAGCAGGAGGAGGAGGAGGAGGAGGACGAGCAGGAGGGGAGGGCGGCCGGCTGCCCCGGCCAGGTCCTACACATGGCTGTTAGGTTGCTTTGCCGGGATAATTCATGACGCGACCCCCAGAGGTCTCGACCCAGTCCCCAAGACCGGTGTCTCGTCTGGAGTTGTTTTTTGACGGTCCCGAGGGCCGGTGCGGGCCCCCAAAGGCCGAGAATAGCAAAGAAACTCCCGTCGCGATTTTTGTCATGACTCGAAGGGGTCTGGGACGAGCCTTCTCAGCAGAAGGCCCAGAGGGACTTCCGAGCCTTCCGAGACGGCCTTCTCTCCCTTCTCACGTCCAACGCTTCGCCCGCCGCAGGTGTCGGCAGCATGCAGCAGCCCTGCGAGCGGGCCTGGGCCACGCAGGACGAAAAGGGCGCGCCCCGCGGAAGGCGCCGCCGGGCGTCAGGGCCCCGGTGTGAGCCCGGACACGCTGGACACACAACATCCCTCGAAACAATGTGTTCCAGGGTGCGGCACGAGAAAAAAACTGCTCTGCAACACTCCCGGAAGGAACCCAGGCACGGGCCCTGAAAGCCTGCGCACCCCCCCCCATGTAGGCCCGCACAAGGATATTAGGCCCGCACCAGGGACCCGAACCATGCACAGTGCAGCAGAAACAAAAAACTGCACGGGCGGCCTGAAACCTGACTTTGCAGGAACGGGTGTCGTTTCCCCGGCTCGCCGATGTCCTGGTTAGTCTTAAGTCGGGCATGCCCTCCCACAGGCGGATTGTGGACGCTAGAAACTAGTAACACAAAAACTCAAAAATCCAATATATATATATATATATATATATATATCGTCCCCATATGATTTGCTAAATTATTTTTGAATATTTCTTCTGTGGAGGGACAGGCCCGACTTACGGTTAGTCTGTGTCCTGGTCTCTGGAGGCCCGAGGGCGCCCCCAGAGAGGCCCGCGCCGCACAGAAAAAAAACGCGACCTTGGAGAAGAGGCCGCACGAACCCCGCCGCCCCCCTCCTCCAAAACCGCGCCCCCCCCATCTGGACCGGCGCGTTCCACGACTCGCAACTCAACTACTCGCGAATGGCCTGGGTCCGCCGCGGGGGATGCACTGTAGATTAATCGATGCAGGCATGCGCTTTTCGGACGTTTGCGAGTAGGCAATCTGCGAGTAGAGGAACGTGCTGGGTGACCATCCGCCGGGCGGGCCCTTGTCAGTATGAGCTTTCGCCCTGCAGCGCCGCGCGCAGTCGTCGGAAAAGGGTGAGGCAGATCCCCCTCCTCCCCGCCCTCCTGCTCCTCCTCCTGCTCCCTCCTCCTCCTCCTCCTCCAGTTCCTGCTCCCCCTGCTCCAGCTCCTGCTCCTGCTCCTCCAACTCCTGCTCCTGCTCCTGCTCCTGCTACTGCTCCTGCTCCTGCTCCTGCTCCTGCAGCTCCTCCTCCTCCTCCTCCTCCTCCTCCTCCTCCTCCTCCAGTCCCTGCTCCTCCTGCTCTGGCTCCTGCTCCTGCTCCTCCAACTCCTGCTCCTACTACTGCTCCTGGTCCTGGTCCTGGTCCTGGTCATGCTCCTGCTCCTGCTCCTGCTCCTGCTCCTGCTCCTGCTCCTCCTCCTCCTCCTCCTCCTCCTCCTCCTCCTCCTCCTCTCAACAGGTATGCATTATGTGTAGGACTCTCCTCTCTCCCCTGACTCTGTCCAGAAGATGTCCGGGCCTCTCCGCGTACTGCTTTTACCTACACACACGCACAAACATATCAACACACACACGATTTCAAGCATTGGAAGTGCTTACGCCTTTTTCGCAATCCGATTGCTTTCGGAGTTTCAAGATGGTGCTCCCGCTGCAGCTTGGGCCTCATTCTCGGATCGGCGCGCTGCTCCCATCGTTCAGAATGGCGCTCTCGCCTCAGCGGGGGGGACTTTTTCTGAATCCGAATCCTTTTTCATCGTTGTCGCGCCCCTCAGGTCCCCTCTTCTGCCTCCCGGTCCTCCTGCCCCTCCCGCGCCTTCCACTTCAGCTGCTGCAGCTGCTGTTCGTTCTCGTCCTCCTCCTTCCTCATCCCCATCCTTTTCTCCGTGATCATCCTCCCGCTCATCCGCGACCTCCTTCTCCTCCGCCTCCTACGTACGGAGATACCGGTTGCAGATCGCGCATAAGACGATAAGGGTCTTTGTGGGAGATCCAGGCCTACTGTGGCACGCGTCTGCGAATAGAGAAAATCAGCTTACTGGTCAGAGATGGGAGGAATGGGGTATAGGATTTGAGGTATGACGCGAGCGCACTCTGCCAGTCTCGAGCCCTCTTGACGGCCCCAGGACCCAGCGAGAGCCCTCAGTTGACCGCAGACAATGAAAAACGGCCTGGCGGTATGTGCTGTATTGTAGTTGGTGTCATTCGTAGTTGTATTGCACATGTTATTATTGATAGTCGTCTTCAGATCAACAAGAATACTAATCGATTTAACATTCGTAGCATTAGTACTGGTAGTACTCATATATGTCGAATGAACAGTTATACCAGTATGCTTGTACTACTAGTATTATTCCGACCGAAACGAATCGCATTTGCATTCTTATTACTACGACTACGACTACGACTACGACTACGACTACGACTACGACTACGACTACGACTACGACTACGACTACTACTACTACTACTACTACTACTACTACTACCACTAGTACTACGACGACAACTACCACTACTACTACGACGGTTACAACTAATTCAACCAGTACGACTAGTACTGCTACTACTACTACTACTACTACT
>CAUYUJ010015982.1:20067-75244 GCA_963575745.1 Prorocentrum cordatum
GGGGACAGCCCCACGAGGCGGCCCAAGGCTGTCCAAGACGGCTCAAAGATGACAGATGCCTCCAGGAGGCCAGAGCCGCTCAAGAGCCTGAAGCCTGTCGGTGAGCTTGACTGTCTGGCCGCTCCGCTTCCTGTGAGCTCGAGGGCGCCCCAAGCTAGCCCCAATGGGGGGTTCCAAGAGCGGGCCCTGCCGCCACCCGGCTCTCAGCCACGAGCCTGCAGGAACAAAACATCCCAGCAGAGATGCGAAATGTCGGCCGGCGGAACGAGCGAAGCGGTTCACCAAGAGCGGAGACAACACGAGCAAGAGAAAGAGGACCATAATGAAATGGAGACCAGGATGAGGAGGGGTATGAGGACGAGGAGGGATACGAAGACGAGGTGGGGTACGAGGATGAGGGATTTTCCACCGGACTTTCCCAATCAGACGATGTCTGGATGGCTGGGCTCTCAGGAGGACTTCACTTGCGTGGCCTCCCTTGAAACACGCGAGACATAACCCAACTCCCCATTTTAGTAGGAGGTGAGCATACTTCCGAGAGGCATCTGAGGTGACCCCTCTTTTCCAAAGCCCGACTACCACACTTGATGCAAATCCAGTATGGCTCGTAGAAGGCGAGCTCATGGGATGCGTGGCCGCTCCTGGTCCCCAGGGCGAGCTGGGTGTGGCGCGGCTCGTTGGTAGGTGGGCCAGGGCACTCTCGGGAAATCCATTCGCTCATGACTTGCTTACATGCAAATTTAGTGACCGATCTACGACAATCGAGACAGCCCCAACGGGCCTGCATGCCACAGAGGGTGTGAGACGACTTCAGCTGGGCGGCTCTGAGAGCGTCATGCTTAGAACGTTTCACAATCCTCCGAACAATCCTGTCCGAGGACACTCTGTTTTCATGCTCAAACGCGTTTAAAGTGGCACGAGTTAACCTATTGCGGACTAAGGCGGAGACGGCGACAGCCCACTTCTAACAGGAGAGGCGAGGTGGGATCTGGTGCTGCTGGGCGCCTTTGACTGCAAGCTCATCTGCAGCCTCGTTACCACACCAAGCATCGAACGGAACTCCTTTCTGCAAACTTTCCTCGAGGCTGAGGTGGCTGTTCATCCATAAGACCTCAACGCGAGGGTCACCTCTGTCTGCCAATGCTGCGCCAATCTCAATCCACAAATCACCCATCGTGCTCCAACTGACTGGGCGTGTGTGTCTACCTTTCATCCAGCCTTTGAATAGGACCTCCGAATCTGTCCAATACTGTAATCTGCCACGGGTGTTCAACACTGCTGAGATGAATGCTGAGAATTCGGCACGATTGTTTGTCTGGCGAGGGCCTGCGAGCGGTGCGAACGCTCCTCCCCTCACCCTAGGCTGGCTGGGGTCGGACACGTCAAGTGCGACCCATCCCTAACCACACCTGCGGCATCGAGAGTCGTCGGACTCCTCGCCTCCGCTGCCGCCCCCGCAGGTGCTGATGGGGCAGTCCGAGCGGGGCCTCAATCGGGGCCCTGTCCAACTCCCCGAACCTCTCCTCCGTGTCGGGCGTTTCGCATGGTGGTGGCGTAGTCCACGAGGTCGGCGGGAGCCCACGTAGCCAGAAGCACGGCGTGTGGGAGGCTCCCGCCCCTGCCATGGGCACTAGGTGCTCAGGCTTGGCGAAGGCAGGGTGCTTCGCTCTGTCAGGGCATTGCCCCCATATCCTGTGGAGGTCGTCTGCCATGGCACCGCAGCTGCAATTGCACGTGCCCGCGAGGTCGCCGTAGAGGTCGAACCTGCGCGCTGGCGTCCAGGTGCCCGCCGCCATGGCGGTGAGCAGGGCGTTGGCCTCGGGGGGCCTGCCCTGCTTCCGCAAGCGGGCCAGGTGGCGGACCGCGTCGCTGGTGTCGACCCCGTCCTCCATGCCCTTGCCGTTGTGGTGCGCGGCCGCCTTCTGCCACAGGCCCCTCTCGATGTCGTCGATGATGGCGTCGATGATGGTGGATGGGGTCTTCTCAGCTGCATCTTCTGCCATTTCCCAGTCGCCACCTCGGGGGCCTGTCCATCGCGTAGCTGACTTGGGGTCCCAGCCAGCCTCCCACAGGGGCAGGATGAGGGAACCCATGACTCCCCGTCGTTGTCGCCATCGATGCTAATTGGGGGCGATCTTGAGTCTGGCAAAGATCCTAGCCCAGGATCTGGAGATCAACTTCCTCAGGTCGGGCCTGTGCGCATAGAGGCCGAACCATGCCCGAAAAAGATCCTAGCCCAGGATCTGGAGATCAACTTCCTCAGGTCGGGCCTGTGCGCATAGAGGCCGAACCATGCCCGAAATTGGGCTCGAGGTATCTCCAGTGCTGGGTCTTTGCCAACCAGGCTGAGGCAAGACGTAGTGCACCGTCCTGGCCTGGCCTTGGCGATGCTGCCCGACATGTATCCCCTTCTGGCCTGGGTGATGGCTGAAGGCGGTTCACCGTGCGCCTTCACTCCATAAAGTAACGCTGGCATTGCACCTTGGTTGAGCATGTGTAATCTCTTCTCCCTTCTCAATCTCCGTAACTTTCGGCCTAACGTGTTCATTCCACTGCATGCTTTCTTTCGTCTAGCCATGTGTGTGGCCCGACGTGTAACTCCTTTTGAAGATCTGGCGATGCCAAGATCACGGGCTTCTCCTGCTGGCGTAATATCAAATCCAGCTTTTCTCAAACGTGTTGTGATTCGCTTGGTCCTCTTCCAATCAGAGCTGAAAATTACACTCTTATCTGCGAGCACCAGGCCTTCTCGCTTCAAGCTGTGGGCAAGCATCGTCGTCGTCGTGTAGATGACATCCTCGACCGCCGCAGGGCTGCCGTAGGCGGAGGTGCTGATGTCGCCGAACCAGGCCCGAGGCATAGCCCTGGGCTGCGCGGCCGTGACGGACTCCAGCACCTTGCATACCACCGCCCGCGCCAGGTTGTTGGCGTGGCGCGAGCCCGCCAGGAGGGACAGGTCCGCCTGGCATGGGAGCCCGTAGGCTCCCTGCTGTCTCAAAATACGCGGTACACAATGAATGCGCAGCTCGAGCGCCAGGATCCTCTTGGGGAAATTGATGTCCAGGCACGCTGCAGCGACAGACTCAGGTATGAGTGAATTGTAGAATCTGGCAATGCCGGCTAGACTGACAGCCGACGACATGGCCAAGGCATTCGCTGCCTCGTCCTGCAAAGCTCTTGTCAAGGCCTCTCTCAAGCACGAGGAACCCTTCAGGGCTGAGTCCCAGTGTCTCGAGGCCGAAGTGACCCATTCCTCCACCTGCGGCCTCGTGAGCATATGCCAACAGCGGATGAGCCAAGCGATGAGGGCCAGCGCCCTGCCTCCCGGCTTCTTGGGCTCGAGCATGATGATGGCCTGGAGCAGCTGGTGCGGCCAGATCTGCAGGGCCTCCACTGATTTGATCAGATCCACGAACGCCTGCCGAGCAGGCATAGGCAGGCGGCGCACATCGGAGGCAACTAGCCTGTCGACGCCTCGGCCCCTGTCGGGCTGGAGGCGGAGGGCCTGGTCGAAGTGTTGCAAGGTCCAACTGGGGCAGGGCTCCGCCCATGCCCGGTCGCGCATTCGAGCCAAAACGGCCACGGTGTCAGTTATGTTAACTTGTGTCCGCAGCCCAATTTGTTTGAAAAACCTTGGTTTTGGCGTCTACGATTACTAGAGGCGACGCGGCCTTACACTTGCCTAGCACAAGCTCGTCTTCGAAACGGGGAGGGGGCTTAGTGAGACGGCGCAGCTTACCCGCAGGGGCCTTCACAAGGTCCGAGAGCCAGTCGGCCCAAACACGCAGTTTTTTTCAAGATCGCGCCTGTGCGCGCGGGTGGACTCGTCCGCCGCCTGGAGGGCCATGCCCGCAAGCGTCTGCAGTTCAACTTTACTGATGCCCGCCAGTCGCTGCTGCCACAGATTACGATGGAACAGCGCATTAGCCGACGGCCGAACACCTGTGGATGGGACCCTTCCTGGGACAGGCGCCTGGCAATGTTGCAAAGCTGCTGCTGCTGCTGCCCCCCTTTACTCCTCTCGACGAGGGTGCAGAATAAGTTGAGCGCGTTGGCAACTCTGGACCACCAACCCGCTTCAAAACTCTGGTAGCGCGGTCGTCTCAAACCACGCTCCTTCACTACAGAGATTTATATTTATAATTGTAAGCCCTACCAGTATATTGAACAACGTCGCGACCATGTATACCGTAGGCCTTTATATAGAAAGCTTCCGTGTGCTGCACAAGGGCCTCATACTTCCGACCTAGTGCCAGCGAGCTCTGTGGGCAGACCTGAAAATCTGGGCAGGCGGCAGTGTGGTCTGGGACTGGCTCGCTGAGAGGAGAGACTTCAGTGGCGACCTCCAGCCACAAGTCCTCCAGCGATTCGGTCGGGGTGCCCTCGGAAGCTCTCGGCGAAATAGCTGCTGCTGTGGCAGGTTGGGACGAAGCAGTCAATCTCTCAAGCTCGGCTCGTGAGCAATCTTGGCTACGGGTTGGGGGCTCGTCGGGGCCTTCCAGGCCCTCGCAGCCGTCCAGGCCGTCGAGCTCCTCGAAAGGGTCCGCCTCTGAGGAGTCCAAGCCCGCGAGACGGGCACCACCGGAGACTCTCGGCGGCGCGCAGCCCGCGGGGCCAGGGGACACCCCATCCTCAGAGGCGGACTGCAAGGCCAAATTGCCGTTGGCCAGACTCGAGTCAACAGGGAAATGCGGCCACCCCCTAGGTCCCAGAGCTCCCCAACGCTGGTTAGCCAAATCCTGGTCTTTTTGTTCGCGGTCGGCGAGGATCGAGGCGCGTGAGAGGGCGGCCGCAGCTGCGGCTGCAACTGCTGGCGAAGGACCCTCGTCCCTCAAGCGCCTCTGCCTCTTGCTGTCGGGGTTCGGCTTAGCCCCCTTGCGCGCAGGGTGCTGGGGCGGAATGGACACGGCAAGAATGCGTGTCAGCGCTGGCACTACACTCGCCTTAATGGTTAAAACCTGACCAACGTGGGGCTTCCATGGGGCCGAGACCGTACTGAGTTTCTCAAAATAGGGGATCGCATCTTGACTCATCAGCACATAATCGATGAGCGAGGGTTGGGCGCCAGCCTTGAAGCACGTGAAACCGCATGGGATGGTGACGATCTGTGCTCCCAGTCTCTGTGGCCCTCCTGACTTCCAAAACTGCTCTGGGGGCGCGTTCATATCTCCAGCAACGATCCAGGGTAGCTTGCAAGATCGAAGGAAAGCCCCCATGGACGACAACGTGGCAGCATTATTACCAGTGAAGCAATTCGTGCCCTCTAAATACAAGCTCACTAAGTTGATGCTGACTCCCTTGAGATGCCGAGTGATGGGCATCCAGTTGCTGAAACTAATCGTGCGACAACTATCTACTACGTGCATGGTCGCCGTGGCCTGCGAGGCTGTGCGCGGCAGCGCGAGCTCGCGGTGGCACGACGACTGGCGGCGACTGCGCATCGCCGCAACTACTCCACCCCTCGAGCCCTGCTTCGAGGTCTCGCTGGGTCTGGCGGCAGAGAAGGCAGCTTTGAGGTCCCAGCCTCTCATCTCCCTCTCCGCGGCCTCTAGGCCCTCGTAGCGGACGTGCGTTTCCTGCAACAGGTAGGCGTCATATGAGTCTGTGAGCAGCGACTCCCTGACGAATCTGTTCGCAGTATTCCCCCAAGTATTGATGTTGCCGATGAAGATCTGTCTGGTCGACCGTGACGCGGCATCGGCGGCGTCGGCTCGACCAGGCCCCCTGGCCCGTCAGGCGGACGTGCTCCCTGGCGAGGTCTGCCCCGCCTGAACTCTGGCCTGCTCGAGCACCTTCTCCGTCGCCGCCCTCTGCGCCGCTGCCTGCCGCGCCGCGGCCTCCGCCTTCGCCTTTTGGCCGCGGCGTTGGCCGCGGCGGCCCCGTCTGACGAGGCTGCGGCGGCGCCGTTGCCCGCGGCGGCGCCTGCTGCGGCGGCGGCGGCGGGCGGAGCTGCGGCTGCGGTCGTGGCCGTCTCGGGCTGCGTCTGCGCGGCCCCGTCCTTGGCGCCGCTGTTCGCCTTGCGCTTCTTGGCGGCCTGTGTGGCATCGGTCTTCGCGGCCTCCGCCTTGGCCTTCGCCTGCTCCACGTGGATGCGGAGCTGGGAGACGAAGCCCTCGGTGCGGTCCTTGAATTCCTTCAGCATGGTGGCCTTCGCGGCGATGACCTCATTCACCGACAGCTCGTCCAATTCCTCCTCGTTCACGTTCAGCGCGCTGTCCAAGCCCGCGAGGGACTCAGCTGCCAGCGCGTCTGGAGGCATGGACAGAATGTCGTGCAGCAAGTTCGCCTTGGTGGTGCACTCCGTCTGGACGTTCGTGACCACCTTCTCGGCCTGGACGACGGCCTGGGCCTTCTGCAGCACCTCCTTCTCTAGCTCGGCGGGCGTGGTCGTTGCAGCGTCCTTCTTGCTGAAGGCGCTGTCGGCCTCCTCCAAGGTTTTGGCTGCCCCTGCCAGCCTGATCGCCCTGCTCTTGGGTTCGGCTGACTGTGTGGCCTGGGGTACCTCCGTCATGACCTGGGACAGCTTCTAGGTGACCTCTGGGGCTAGCTGCATGCTGGCCAGGTGGGAGGAGACGCTCTCCAACGCCTGTGCTAGCCCCGTTGTCGCCACGTGCTTCCCGTCCGTGTCTTTGAGGCCCTTCCTCGAAAAGTGCGCACCGCACCTGCACGGGAAGTTCAGCGCGGGGGGCTTGTTGTTCCACTCCCAGTTCTGGCAGCGCTTGCACTGTGTCCACTTCTGGGCGGTCTTGCCGCCCATCTTCACGAAGTGGTGATGCCCGTGGTGTTGGATGAGCTGTTGCTGCGCTTGACGGGCGAGCGCTTGGCCCTCGGGGGTGGGCTGGGCGGCCCTGACGATGCGGCGCGCCTCTGCCCTCTGTGCCCGCGCGCGGCGGTGCGCCGCGGCACCTGTGGCCGTGGCGCAGTCGACGACCTCCGGCCTGGGCAGGTCGGGGCCGTTGGGGTCGGCTCTGTTCCCAAGTGAACGATGCCAACATGGGGCTGGCTTGGGAATGGCGCGACGCCCTCCGAGGGCGAGGAGGAGGAGGAGGAGGAGGAGGAGGAGGAGGAGGAGGAGCAGACGAGAGGAGACATGTTATACGAGGAGGAGGAGGAAGAGGAGGAGAGGAGGCGGAGGCGGAGGAGAGGAGGAGGAGGAGGAGGAGGGGAGGAAGGAGAAAAGAGGGGTTGAGGAGCCCACGCCACTGAGAAGGCCTCCACTACAGAAAAAAAGGTGGGTGAGGAGCCTAGGTGGAGGAGAACATGCAATACTCTGCAGGGGAGGGCGCTCGCTCCTCATCCTCCGCTGTCCCGTCGCGTTGCAACTAGCGTCGTAGGCGTTGTCGAACAGTTCGGCGAACAAGGGGGGGTACGGGTGCTCTACGTACTCGTAGAAGGCCTTCCAGGCATCGTTGCTCGGCAGGAAGAGGCACCCTTCCCTGCGTGTGGGGGGGAAGCATGCCCGCCTTGCCTCCTCCTTCTCCTCCTCCTCCTCCTCCTCTTCCTCCTCCTCCTCCTCTTCCTCCTCTCCTCCTCATTCATAATCATCCTGACATCCTCCTCCTCCTCCTACCTCCTCCTCCTCCTCATCCTACTCCTACCTCCTGGTCCTCCTCCTCCTCCCTTCTACCTCCGCTACTGCTGCTCCCACTTCCTCCTCCTCCTCCATCCTCCTACTCCTCCTCCTCCCTCCTCCTCCTATTCCTCCTCCTATTCCTCCTCCTATTCCTCCTCCTCCTCCTCCTCCTCCTCCTCCTCCTCCTCCTCCTGGGAGCCCTCTGGGAGCATCAGGAGTCATCTGCAGAGGCCGCATCGCTGCCCCCATGTACCTAAAGAGAAACCCTTACTTTCAGTAGGGTTCGCGAAGAAACCACCACCTTTTGTCACCCGTCCGGTTGGGATCCCCTGCTGGGACCCTCACGGAAAATCTAAGGGCAAGGATGATGAAGAGGAGGAGCGGGAGGAGGAGAAGGAGGAAGAAAAGAAGGGTGACGAGCAAGAAGGATGAGGAAGAGGAGGGGGAAGAAGAGGAGGAGGAGGAGGAGGAGGAGGAGAAGGAGGCGGAGGAGAAGGGAGGTGGATGGAAAGAGAGAGGGGGGAGGAGGAGGAGGAGGAGGAGGAGGAGGAGGAGGAGGAGGAGGAGGAGGGAGGAGGAGGAGGAGGAGGAGGAGGAGGAGGAGGAGAGAGGAGGAGGGGAGAAGGAGGAGGAGGAGCGTGAGGAGAGGGAAGGGAGAGGAGGAGGCGGAGGAGGAAGGGAGGTGGATGGAAAGAACGAAGGGAGGAGGAGAGAGGAGGAGAGGAGGGGAGGAGGAAGAGGAGGAAGAGAGGAGGAGGAGGCGGAGGAAGGAGGTGGATGGAGAGAGGGGAGGAGGAGGAGGAGGAGGAGGAAGAGGAGGAAGATGAGGAGGAGTGGAGGAGAAGAGGAGAGGGGAGGAGGAGGAGGAGGGGAGGAGGAGTAGGAGGGAGGAGGAGGAGGAGGAGGAGGAGGAGGAGGAGGAGGAGGAAGGAGAGGAGGAGGAGGAGGAGGAGGTGAGAGGAGGAGGAATAGAGGAGGAGGAGGAGGGAGGAGGAAAGGAGGAGGAGGAGCGGAGGAGGAGGAGGAGGAGGAGGAGGAGGAGGAGGAGGAGGAGGAAGAGGAGGAGGAGGAGGAGGAGGAGGAGGAGGAGGAGCATGACGAGGGGGCAGGAGAGACTGAGCTCCCCACAGAAGCCCCTGCGCATTCCTGGAGCTTGCGCGACAGTCTGGTGTGACTCCCGCGCGGGGCGGCGCCGGGCATCCGCAGCGCCAGCCGCAGGCCCCCGCGGAGGCGACGGCGGGCGCCCTGGGTCCCAGCCAGCCAGGGATGCGTCGGAGTCCATCGGGATCTACCAGACTATCGGGACTCCAAGAGCTGGTGTGTTTTCTTGCTGGTTCCCATGGGAACCGTCACATATGGGATCGAACTCTATACACCGACGCTTTCTCCGGCCCTGCATTGAAATCTGCACTGGAGAGCGGATCCTGGTGTATACGGGACCCTGGTGTATACATTTTTTGTTTGCCCAGGACACCGGGGAAACAAGTATACACCACACCACCCCAGCGTCGTCCCCGACCCTCAAAAAGTCCAGGGATTGAAAAGCAGCCCGCCACTGGTAATGTATATGTTTCAGTCTCCGATCATAGACGAACGAACAGCACGCGCCCCTAACCACAGGAGGGTCGACGGGAGGAGGGCTGGCTGTGGCTGTGGGTGCGGGTTGTCGGACCGCGGGGGGGGGAGGCTCCCGTGCGAGCGGGAGCCCCCCTGCGACAGCAGGCACCCATGGCGTCCTCCGTTCCCCCTCTGTGGGTGTGGGTGGGGTGTGGTTCGTTCGGCAGTGAGGGGCCCGCGGGACATGGGACGCACAAAGACATACTAGTAGTACTATATGTCCACCCTGGAGGCGCGCGTCCAACCCGAACATATGGCATACCCATCTTGTAGTAGATCGTTTCCAGAGCGGTGTGGCCAGAAAGCGCCCACCACGACGCATGAACTATGAGACTTCTCGGTAAGTGCGTCGCCCCTGGGGCGACGCACTTATAGTACTAGTATGTTGGGGTGACGCCGAGAACAGCGTGCGCATGGACTTTGTGACGAAGCTACTCAAATCCCGCCGGATGTTCTTCGAGACCTCCAGCAATCCCGCAGCGGACAAACCTGTGGGGATCGACGGGGACAGGAAACCGGTACAGGTCTGCATCGGTCCATGTGAAGCCCCGTAGCACGTCTCTCTGGTACATTGGCATTGTGCTGCTCATGCTGCGGCCCTAAGGATATTCCAGGAATGTATTGGAATGAGTGGGAGTCGACTGAACTCTGGCATGATGCACCAGAGTCCACATGAAACAATAGAATCACCGGACAGCTCGCCACTTGGCCCCCCGCCAGCCCCACGCCAAGGGGCGAACATATATACGGGCGCAGCACCGCGCTGGACGCGTAGCCGTCGGCTGGGCCAACCAAGCGAATCACGCATCGCGTGGCGGCTGGATGCCCGCGCCGAGCACAGCTCTTCTTGGTTCCTCCCTCCTCCTCCTCCTCCTCCTCTTCCTCCTCCTCCTCCTCCTCCACCGCGGGCTTAAAACTGCCACCGAAATATGCTCACCCGCTGGCTTAGAACTGCCACCGAAATATCCTCACCCGCTGGCTTAGAACTAACACCGAAACATCCTCACCCGCTGGCTTACAACTGCCACCGGAAATATCCTCACCCGCTGGCGGAAAACTGCCACCGAAATATCCTCACCCTCTGGGTTAAAACTGCCACCGAAATATCCTCCCCCGCGGAAATAAAACTGCCACCGAAATATCCTCACCCGCTGGCTTAGAATTGCCACCGAAATATCCCCACCCGCTGGCTAAGAACTGCCACCGACATATCCTCACCCGCTGGCGTGAAACTGCTACCGAAATATCCTCACCCGCTGGCCTAAAACCGCCACCGAAATATCCTCACCCGCTGGCTAAAAACTGCCACCGAAATATCCTCACCCGCTGGCTTAAAACTGCCACCGAAATATCCTCACCCGCTGGCCTAAAACCGCCACCGAAATATCCTCACCCGCTCGCTGAAAACTGCCACCGAAATATCCTCACTCGCGGAAATAAAACTGCCACCGAAATATCCTCACCCGCGGAAATAAAACTGCCACCGAAATATCCTCACCCGCTGGCTTACAGCTGCCACTGGAATATCCTCACCCACTGGCTTAAAACTGCCACCGAAATATCCTCACCCGCTGGCTCAAAACTGACACCGAAATATCCTCACCCGCTGGCTCAAAACTGCCACCAAAATATCCTCACCCGCTGGCTTAGAATTGCCATGCGCCCGTAAAACCGATAGGTGCAGCCGATGGTGGTTGTTAGCTGCTGGCTGGTGCTGCTCCCTGCTGCACACCACACAGCACGAAGCAGCAAGGAGATCGGAGGGCGGAGGGGACGGAACAAGGGACGAGGGATTGCAGGGGGAGGGATGAGGGATGAGGGACGGCATGGGGAAAGGGGAGAGGGATGCGGGACCATGCGAGTGGATAGAAAAAGAAAAAACGCCATAAACGTAAATTTGTGGCGCTCCGCGCGGATTTCTGAGATCCGCGCTAGACCCCCCTCCCTGAGGGGCGGCGCCGGAGGCGCCGCCAGGGGGGCCCAGCGCGGATCCAAGAAATCCGCGCGGAGCGCCAACAGTTTTTATGTTGATCGCGTGCTTTGCGTCTTCGAGTGGGGAGAGGAAGGAGCAGGAAGGCGTGCTTGAGGCAGGCAGTCCGGAGGGAGGAGGGAGAAGAGACGACGGAGGCGGGAGGAGAGGACGACCAGAATGCCGGCGCAGCGCCAAGGAGGGGGGGGCGGGAGCAAACCGTCCGGCTCTGCTGCCCGTGCAGCGCCTGAGCCCCCCGACGGCTCCCCAGAGGATGGGGCACGGGGAGCGGGCGCTTGCCCGGCGCCTGCGCCGGGCTCCGCGCACCCCCGGTGGCAACTCGTGGGAGTCTCCCGTAGCATCTTGTCGACTCTTGCCTATCGACGCCAGTCGACGCCAGTCGACGCTACATCGACGCTAAATCGGCGCTCATCGACGCTGGCCGACGCTAGATCGGCGCCATCGGATCCACTTCCCGACGCGAATCGACCCTAGTCGGCGCTGAAGACGGAGTTGAAAGGGCATGCCAGGCTCCCATGACTTCCTAGACCGAACCCGCCTGCAGGAACGCGGCAGATGAGCGGCGAAGAAAAAGAGGGCCCCGCGCACGAGGGCACGGCGACCTTGCGCGAGAGCACGGGAAACGGGCCGCCCGGCACAGGCGCGCCTCGTGGAAACGAGAGAGGGAGGCCGCCGGCGTGCGACACCGCGCGGACAGCTCGGGCGTGAGACACCCACTCAGGGGGGGGGGGGGGGAACATCGAGCTGGACTCGGCGATGCATCGCAGATAGGCCGGCGACAGGGGGGGCCCGACAGCAGACCCGCACGCTCCTGGGCGGGGTGGGCTGTCGGGCTTCATACATCGGCGATGCATGGGCGACTGGGAGCCGATTCATCCCTTCCTGAGCCTATCCCTCCTGGCCCAGACCCCGACGTCATGATTTTTTTCATGACGCGACCCCCCAGGGGTTCTAACCCATTCCCCGGGACCGGCTTTTTCATCCTGAATCGTTTCTTGACGGTCCCGAGGCCCGGTGAGGGCCCCCAGAGGCCGAAAATCGCGAAAAACCTCCCGTCGTGATGTTTTCACGACGCAGGCGTGCTCGAAGGCACGACTGGGGACGAGGCGCCCCCCCGCTTTTTTTTGTTCTCTCGGGGGGCGCAGCACCCCGGGGCAGGTCGCCCAGGGGCCTGGCTTCTCGGCGTCGACGCTGCCCGCCGAAGCGAGAGCGGGGGACGGGAAGGCTTCGGGCTGCGCGCTGGCAGGCCCCCCCCCCCCCCAGGTAGGCCGAGCTGGCCTTCTCGACGGGCCCCCCGGGTAGTAGCCCCAGCTGGCCTCCACGGGACCCCCGAGCGGTCCGTGGCGGTCTCCACACCCCCAGCAGGGAGCGCGGCGCACCCCCGTGGCGCCACTCCCAGACCCCCGACGTCATGACTTGTTCACGACGCGACCCCCCAGGGGTCCTAACCCATTCCCCGGGACAGGCGTCTCGTCCCGTTCTGGGATCGTTTCTTGACGGTCCCGCGAGGGCCGGTGAGGGCCCCCAGAGGCCGAAAGCAGCGAAACACCTCCCGTCGCGATTTTTTCCATGGCTCGAGGGGGTCTGGGTGGGGAGGCGGCGCCAGGGTGTCGAGACGGCCCTGCACTGCCCGGGGGGCCTGTTGAAGCCAGCTGGGACTGCACTCGGGGGGCCTCTTGAGGCCCGCCGTGACTGCACCTGGGGGGGCCGCCTGCGCGCAGCCCCGAAGCCTTTTCCCGGCTGGGAGAGCGCGAGGGCTCGGGCCCCTCCGGGGCCCCCCCAATGTGGCCGACATCGGCGCGTTCCCCTGCAGGCGCCGAGCGCGGCAGTCCAATCTGAAGAGATGCACCCTGACCCCGCCAAAGGCGAGGCTGAGGCGCTAGATGAGCTTCTACCGCTGTCCAGCTCATTCGAATTGTAATGAGTATGGTTCCCATGGACAGTACGAGCGTGCAAGATCTGGCTTAGGAATTCCAGTGGTGCCTCACTCGCGCGGAATATTGTTTTACATTTGTTGTCCCTCACAGCGGTGGGAACCCCAGCCAGCCTGGTAAACAACCACATATGTAATTTCTCGTCGGCTCTGGTCTCGAAACCAACGCTGGATCTGAGTCCAATCAAGGGGCGCCGATCGTGCGTGGATTCGGCGAAGAAAGGCGAAGGCGCGCAATGCGACCCCCGTGAACGATCCAGAAGAGGGAGGAGGGAGGAGGAAGGAGGAGGCGGAGGTCCTCATAGACTCCTATAAGGATCTATACCTCCACTGCGGGGAAAGCACAATTGGAAGACTACCGTTCGAAAATCTTCAACCGTGCCAGAGCACCATACCTGGGACTTCAACGCCGCGAATGAACGTGAATGCTGCGACCTGACGACCCTAAATCGTGCCAGTCCACCGCTTCTGGGACGCCAGCACCGCGAATCACTGTGAGTGACGCGTCCTGGTAATCCGAATTCATGCCAAAACACAACTTCTGCGACGTCAACCATGTGAAACCTTGCAACTACTGCAAATAATTGAGACGGATATGCGCGGCGCCATTTTGATAAGGAACCGCCCTCCATCCGTAGAGCTCTTCCAAACTTCAAAACGTATGTGCGCGGCGACAAGACGAGAACCAGATTTTGAAAGCGCCCCGCCCTCCATCAATGAAGCTCTTGCGTTGTTTTGTTTGAACGGAAAACGAAGATGCGCGGCGCTAAGGCGAGGGCTAGATTTTGGAAACGGCCCGCCCTCCATCTGTGAAGCTCTTGCACATCTTAAGCAATACTGTGCGCGGGACTGTAGCGAGAACCCGATTTTGAAATGGGGCCCGCCTTCCCTCAATGAAGCTCTTGCGAATGTTTAAGACTAGTACACGCGGCGCTAAGGCGAACACCACATTTCGAAAACGACCCGCCCTCCATCCGTGAAGCTCTTGCGAACTTCTAAGATGAATGCGTGCGGCGCTAAGGCGAGAATCGCGTTTTGAAAACGAGCTGCCCCCGATCCGTGAAGCTGCTGCAAGTGTCAAGCTTCAGGACCATCAATGGCGAAGAAGTCTCACGCGAAACGCCTGGCCCGCCCTACCGACCCACTTTGGGGTGCGATTGGGAGGAGGAAGAAGGATGGAGGAGGAGGATGGAGGAGGAGGAGGAGGAGGAGGATGGAGGAGGAGGAGGAAGAGGAAGGAGGAGCTGCGGTGCTCAAGCTCCCTCCGCGCCTGCCGAGCTCCGGGGCGCGCCCGGACGAGACCAGGTACTTCAGGATGTGGAACGAGTGCGACATGCCGCTGTCCTCTGGCGGCGCGCCGCAGCGGGGGAGCGCAGAGGGGGCGGGCTGCCTCGGAAGTCTCAGAGAGGGCCTCCGGCCTTCCTCAGAAGCTTCCTGGGCCCTCGCCGGAGACACGGGGGGCCTGCTCGAAAGGCTGGAGTGATGGACCTGTTTTCCACCACCACCACTACAAGTTGGAGGGGGGAAGGAGGTGGAGGACGAGGTGGAGGAGGAGGAGGAGGACGAGGAGGAGGAGGAGGAGGAGGAGGAGGTGGAGGTGGAGGAGAAGGAGGACCCCATTCCCCCTCCAATGTATTGTGGTGGTGGTGGTGGTGGAATACAGGCCCATCATGGAGGGCTTCTGAGGAGCCCCGCCGCCTTGAGGCCTGCCCCCGTCGCACTTCCCCCATTGGCGCGCCGCCGAGTCCTGGCCCAGCACCCTGCCGAGGGCGGAGTAGGTCTTGTTCTGCTCCTGCTGCGCTCGGATTGGCGTGAGGTCGCCCTCCACGCGTATCTGAAGCATGCTCACCAGATCGTCGTCATAGCAGTCACCCCTGGCGAGGCCGCATGATATGCTGCAGAGCGAGGGGACCAACAGCAGCCCGCGCTTCGCGGCGCGGTGGCCGCGCATGAACTATGAATTCTGCGTTAAGGTGTGCAGAAGTACGGATAAACGGAAGTACGGCCGAATATGCAGGGCAGGACTCCGCACGCCCGGTCTTTCGAGCGCAAGTGGTCCGAAGCCCCCTGGTGTTTCCTCTCTCCCTCCCTCGCTCCCTCCATCTGTCCCTCTCTCCCTCCCTGCCTGCCTTTCCTATCCTGTCCGACTCCTTGTTTGCCCCTCTCCTCCTCCTCCCACTCCTCCTCCTCCTCCTCCTCCTCCTCCTCCTCCTCCTCCTCCTCCTCCTCCTCCTCCTCCGTTCCTCCTCCGTGTCCTTCTCCGTTCCTCCCCACATCTCGCCCACAATAAAATAAGCAGCAAAAGAAACATCGCAACTGGCACAACAATATACACCGAGAACGCAGATCGTGAACAACAAGTACACCAATAAGATACCGCACGAACAGGCAGAGATAAAATACACCAAGACCATACAGCTAGAACGTGCGTCAGTGGCATCTACCAAGAACGTGCAGTCCACATACCAGTAATCTGCAATCAGAGCAGATGCCAAACACAGACGTCAATCACGTGCATGACTTCCCAGCGCCAAAGACAGGCCCCTAAATCATCAATTCACCCGCCCAGCGGGTCCCAGGCGTGCTGGGACCTCCGCAACGAATACTCTCAATCCCTCATTAATCGTCTCCCGAGTCTGGTTTTGAAGGCTCCTTTTTTGTCATTGCGGGGGCCGCTACATTAGGGCGCTCTCTTTGGATTGGACTCTGGGGTCCGGTTTGTTCAGGCGCCCCGTCGAAGCGGGGGGTCCGGAATATCAGGTCGCATTTGGAGGGGGGGGTCAATTAATGAGGAATTGGAATACGTTGCTGAGCCCTCGCGCGCGCGGGGCGGCCTCGGGGATGGACAGACCCCCCTTTAGTAAAACGTGGTTTAGTGAAAACGACCTGAGACCCAAACCTGGCGGGCGCAAGCCTGGAAAATAGCGGCCACGGCGCCCTCTCGAGAACTGAAAACGGACAATTCACTAATCGACGTGTCACTGTTGGGGGTTCTGTCCACCCCCGACGGCCCTTGTGGGGGCCCTGGACGAGAAGTACCTCGGCCTGCCCCGGCCACGGATGCCGGAGCTCCCAGGGGGGGCGGCCTCCCAGGCCCCCAGGGGTGGCCCCACAGGAGCGCGCGGGGCCCCTTAAGGGAGCTCCATTTCGGGCCCCGAGAGAGCCGCGAGGATGGGCGGGATCTCTCTCTCTCTCTCTTTTCTCTCTCTCTTTTCTCTCTCTCTCTCTCTCTCTCTTTCTCTCTCTCTCTCTCTCTCTCTCTTGCTCTGTCGGAGTCCCGAGACGGTGCAGTGACAGACCGTGCGGTGACCTCGACAGCTCCCAAGACCTCACCGCACGGTCCGTCAGCGCCAGGCGCCCGAGAGACGTCCTCGGAGAGCGACCCGAGTCCCAAAACCGTGCGGTGACCCCGAGTCCCCAACGACAACACCACACGGTGTGGTCACCACCCTGTCTGGGGGCCCGCGAGGGACGCCCCAAGAAGGCCCGAAGAGACAGTCCCCAGAGTGGCTCAGGACGGCCCGAAGATGGCCCCAGCCAGCCCCAAGATCCCCCGGAGGCTCAACGTCGTTGACTTCCCTAGGGAGTTTGGCAGATTTTGACGGCACCGCCTTTCCGAGCTTCCGACTGCCAAGATCGGCCCAAGACAGCCCAAGGCCCAAGAAGGTCCCAACACGGCCCAAAAGGCCCAAAAGGCCCCCCAAGAGAGCTCCATAGGCTCCCAAGAGGGAGAATCAGAATTCCCATGTCTGGCCCTTCCCCCAAGGATGGTCTCCGAGATTGTCAAAGCCCCCAGGAGGCCCCCAGAGGCTCCGAAGACTGGCCCAAGAGGCCCCAAGAGGTCCCAAAGAGGCCCCACGAGGCACCACAAATGCCCTCGCGAGCACGCAGGCAAGTGCCAACGATGTCACAACATGGGCCGGCAGAGTGAGCCAAGCGATGGAGCACCGTACACCAGCTACCTGCATCAAGAAGAGGCACCAAGAGTGGACACTAACATCATAAACCAGGACAAGGCACTGCTGACTTGCCACATAAGCCACATAATATGCGTAGCATCGCCAGCATCAAAAACATGTTCAAGGGCTGGCATCAAGCACATCCAGCCGAGGCATCAAGCACGGACCTCGAGAACAGGCATCGATAGTAAGCATCAAGAGCATACACCAGACCAGGCACCAGGAACTTTCACCAGGGACACCAGGGGACAAGCAACAGACATCAAGAACCAGCATCAACAATAATCCTATGCGAACGAACGAGCGCACATGCAATAAATGGCCCACGAACGTACATGAAATACACGTGTATGACATTTTATGTGCACATAGAACACACATACGAAACTCTTTGCGCACGTATCAAAGCATACTGCACACTGGGACATTCGCAACAACCAACATAAACACGTGTGTAACATATTACGCTATAAAGTTGCAAGCCCTGGAACCGCACCACGCTGTACAACGTCACGCTGTACAGGCTCGGAGGGTGAAAACGTCGAGCTGGAGTCGACAATGCATGGATCCACGATAAGCCCCTGGTAGCGAAACCGCAAGGTCCTGGATCCACGATAAGCGATTGGGGGTCGATGCGGCCCTCCTGGAGCCCATCACCACTTGACGCTGCTTTCGGGCCAGAGCTCGGCTCTCCAGCGGCCGTCCGGGACAACCGCAACACCCCGGGAACGCCCTCGGCGAGGCGCAGCTGCTGGAGAGCATCGCGGGGCTGAAGAACCGCAGAGATCCGGGGACAACGCCCCAAATCTTCCCGAAAACTTAGAACCTCGAGCATCGAGCCCAACACGAAACCACCAGGGGGGGGGGGGTGCTTAGTGGATAGAGCGTTATAAATGAAGCCTGAGATGGGTCATCTCTGGCCTAACCGAGCTTATCAAGGGGCTGCACGTTAAGCGACTTGGGTGTATTCGATAACTCCGCTGAGTGGACGGAGCCAGCTCAGCCTGGACCTGTACCCCCCAAGCCAATTAGGGAATTCCGAGCCCACTCACTGACAAGCTAATGCCAGGCCGTACATGAGCCACATCCGCATCCACTCGTACCCCCCCTGTCCCCTTAGCGACCCCCGCGGTGACCCGATCATCCCGGACTACAACTGGACATGTGATCAAGAAACCATTCGTTGAAGGCATATGAGGCCAGCTTCACGGAAGTTTCTTACGACATGCCTGGGCCAGGTTCTGGTGTTATGGCTGGAGGGCCAACGTGCTCAAGAAACTGTGCCAGCTGCCTGACCAGTTGGCCAAGAAATGCTGGCCCAATTTCCCAGGCTTCGTGGGGCTTTCGAATGGGCCAGAATTTTGGGCCCAACCTTGGGATGTACGATGAGGGGCGTCGATCCTCGATAGAGGTGCGTCCGAATAGCCCACTTGGGGTGTATCCCAGGGTCTCCCTTCTTTCTTGAGCGGCTTTACTTTTCGTCGAAAAGTCGGGGTGGGGGAGAAAAATCCTGAGATATACGATGGGGGGGCGTCCATCCTCGATAGGGGTGCGTCCGAATCGCCCACTCAAGGTGTATTCCACTGTTTCCCTCCCTTTCTGAGCGGTTCCACTTCTCGTCGACGAAGGTCGGGGACTGGGGAGACGAACATCGCCTGCGAAATCCCGTGCTCGACCGTGACGTTGCCCCTGATCGCCCCATCTCCTCCGCCCCGAGCTCGTCCTGCCGCCCCGGCCCCTCCCGGAGCGCGCGGGCGCCCAGCGCCAGCGGCCGAGGGCGGTCCCCAGCCGTCCGCGCAGCCCGGCGCGCCAGGGCAAAGACCGCGACTCGCCTCGCGAGCGGCGGACGCATCCATCGCCCACGCCCTCGCGGCCTGGATTCCGGGGCGCGACCCATGCGGACAGACTCGCGGTCGCACGGATGCGTTCCGCGCGGGGCATCCGCGCAAGACGCAAGAGCGCCCCCCCCTATTCGCCAGGCCGTTGGTGCGGACATGGCCGCATAGCGTGCACCTGCCCCCGCCCCTCCCGCCACCCTGGAGTCGCGTTCGGCCTCCCTCAAAAACCCTGTTGGACAATCTTGGGCGCTTGGGGGACCATCTTGGCCGTGGTTGGGCAGCAATCGGGCCCATGCTAGGCTGTCTTGGCTGCTTTTTGGGCCTCCTTGGGGCTCCTGGAAGCCCTGTTGGGCTGTCTTTGTGGCGCTCGAGGCCCTCATGGGCCGTTCTAGGCTGCTCCTGGAGCCATCCCAAGCTGTCTTACAACTCTATGGGGCCCTCTGGACGTCACCTCTTGGAGCCCTGAGCCGTCCTGTCCCCCCTTCTGGCGCCGGGGCCCGTGTGCTGCCCCTCCCGCTTTCACTGGGGTCGGGGCCATGCTGGGCTCTCTTGGCTGCCTTTTGGGCCTTCTTGGGGTCCCCTTGGGCCGTCATGGGTCCATGCTGCAGCGTTGCCGACATGCGGCAGTCACACACTCACACACACACATACACACAGACACACACACACACACACACATACCCATGTTGGCGGGCATGCTGCGTGGACGCTCTCGGGAGCCCTCGGGAGCCCAACGGGGCTGGTGTGACCCCGTGGTGGCCCAGTGACCCACCAGGGCTTTGTGGCCCCGTGCTTGAGAAGAACCCAGGACGATGATCACACCGGGTGAGGAGAAATCGAACATCTCTAAGGTCCGGCGGCTCTGGAGGGCGTCTCGGACGCCCCGCCCGAACATGTACGGCCGGGAACTTCTGCTTCGCGCATCGCCACGGCGGCCCCCAGCGACACAGTGTGCCCTGCGGGCGGGCGGCGTGCCGCTCCGCACCGCGGGGCGGGGAGGCTGGGAAAGGCCCGGGGAGCTGCTTAGAAGAAGAAAAGCGCCATAAACAGAAACTTTGAAGGTCCGCGCGGATTTCTTGGATCCGCGCTGCACCCCCCTCCCTGGCGCGCGGAGCGCGCCAGGGGGCGGCGCCGGAGGCGCCGCCGTGGGGGCCCAGCGCGGATCCAAGAAATCCGCGCGGAGCGCCAGAAGTTTATGCTTACGCAGGTTTTGTCGTCTTCGAGTGTCGCTCCGCGCCGCGGGACGGGAGGCTGGGAAACGCTCGGGACGTTGACGCTTGGGGACCCGGGTGTGGATAGCGTGTCGCGCCGAAGCGTGGCGGGCCAGAACGGGCGGAGCGACACGCTATCCAAAAGTTCCCGACCGTAGCCTAGGGAGGGGAGGGCCATACATGCAGCCAAGGGCGATGGTCCAGGCCTTCGACGAGGCTCCCTAGCGAAAGTACAACCGAAAATATCTTCAAGAAAATGGGCATGTCATAAATCTGGGCCAGCCTCCTGGAAACTCCTTGGAACAACGCCGGGCAGTCTCCTGTTGTTGACGCTGGAGGGCGAACGTGGTCAAGAAACTGGGCCAGCTTCCTGGCAAACTGTTTAAGACAAGCTGGCGCAGCTTTTCTGAGTATCGTTTATCCGATTCCCATCCTCAGCGGCGTGGCCTGGGCCCCACTGGCCGACTTTCCCCCCTAGATGGAGATATAGGCCGTTCCCTCCGGGTTTCGAGGGGTGTATCCCCAACTGGGGGGTAATTTGGTAGGGGTCTCGACGGGGATGTGGATAAGGAGGAGGAGGAGGAGGAGGAGGAGGAGGAGGAGGAGAAGGGGGAGGGATAGACGCTGGCTCAGCGAGAAACGGCAGAAACGGCAGAGGGAGGGGGAGGAGGGGGAGGAGGAGGAGGAGGAGGAGGAGGAGGAGGAGGAGGAGGAGGAGGAGGAGGAGGAGGGGGAGGAGGGAGGAGGAGGAGGATATCAATCAATCAATCAACCATTGCGAGCCTCTGTCACTCAGCAGTCCTGGTGACCTCTGCAGGCTCTTGGATGCGAACTATCGCCTACCAGCGGCCGACGCTGGAAGGATGGCCCTCTCTGGCCGAAGCGGGACCGCTGTAAGGGGAACGCCCAGCGGCCCGCACGCGGCACCATCCTTCGTGAAAGGAACAAGCACGGGCGGACAGAGCAGGGGAAGGAGGGAGGACAAGTGAGCAAGGTCGCAACGCTTCTCACTTCTCTCTTGCAATATGGAAAACCCCGAGCCTGGGCGGCCCGCACTGCCGCGGCCCGCACTGCCGCGGCCCGCAGCGGACTGGTAAAGAAATGCCCCGCCAGATTTTGATTCCCGTTGCTCTGTGTCTACAGGCGACCCCAATGCCAGAGTCACTCTGCTGGCGGCATGGGATTGGGGTGGAGATATCTACTAGCGGCACGATTGCTCTGATTCGGCACTGTCTCTACATTGACTTCTAGAGCCTGGCCGGCCCGCACTGCTGCGGCCCGCACTGCCGCGGCCCGCAGCGGACTGGTAAAGAAATGCCCCGCCAGATTTTGATTCCCGTTGCTCTGTGTCTACAGGCGACCCCAATGCCAGAGTCACTCTGCTGGCGGCATGGGATTGGGGTGGAGATATCTACTAGCGGCACGATTGCTCTGATTCGGCACTGTCTCTACATTGACTTCTATTCTGCGCACCTGCTCACTACGCTGCTGGAACTCTTCAAATGACATGATGGCGGGGGGATCTGCACTGCCAACCTGATGCAACAAGACACTGCGACTGCCGTTAAAATACCTGAGGATGGGGTGGTGGACGCGGGCCTGCAGGGCCTGTAATTGTATGCCCGTGAGGCGGCCTTCCCTATACATCTCTGCCATACGCTCAGATCCGTTCACTGCTTCAAGACGCAACGGCCTCAGAACCCCTCCCCGTCCTGGTCGCTGTCTACCTCGATGGTCTGCCTGTCGCTCTCGATCCCCATGCGCTTGAGCAGCCTCTCCGCCTCTCTCTCCAGCGCCCCCTTGGGGGGTCCGCCCGCCTTGTACTCCCCGCCCTGCTTGAGGATTGCCATGCAGAAGGCCTGGTGGAGCGGGATCGTGTTGGTCTGGTCGGAGGTGTTCCTCACTCCATTGACCTGGGAGTTGGGGCTCATCATGAACTGCAGCTTGAACCTGGTCGGCTTGTCGTCCTTCTTGCGGTCGTACCAGCAGCCCTTGATGCGCAGGAACCTGATCTGCTCCTGCAGCTGGATCAGGCCCTCCTCCTTGCTGAGGCTCGTGATCACCCCCCAGTAGGTCTTGAACGCCTTGATCGACGGCTCGTCCAAATTCGTCATCTGGCAGAAGTGCTTCAGGAGAGCCAGGAAGACGTGCGGCCACGGGGGGCCGTTGCCGTGCTGCTTGCCCCTCTGCTTGCAGTCCTGGGCGTAGGCCTTGCCCGCCTGCTGCATGATGCCGATCAGCGGGGCGCCCGCGGGGAGCAGAAAGCACGTGAAGCAGGCGCCTGTGAGGTCGGCGAGCTCCCTGGAGTTCGTGATACTGAGCTTCGTGAGGATGGCGAGCAGCGCCTTGAAGTTGCCCATCTTGAGCCCGTCGCGCTTGACCTGCTCGGCCAGCCGCCCCTTCTTGTTCTCCTGGGCGTCCGAGGTGTCGTCCAGCTCCTTGCGCTTGTTGGCCGTGCCGATGATCATCCAGTCTGGCGCTGCCGCCATCTCCGAGCCTCCTGCTGCCTCTTGCTCGTTGGGCCTCGCCGCTGCTGCCGCGCCCTCTCCTGGCATCGTCGAGTGCTGGGAGGTGGAGAAAATGCGTACGGATGTGGGCTCGCAGCGGAGCCCCAGCAAGTATTTGAGCCTTACACAATGGGCACTCATCAGTGTTGTCCTGGCCTGGATGTTTGAAGGTCGTACTTCTTTGTGTGACGCATATACCCGTTTCGAAGGAGTCGATGAGGTGCTTATAGACCGAGTTACGGCTCTCGAAAACGCTCTCGCAGACAAAACATACATTAGAAGTAACTGCCAGACCAAGGATAGATCTGAACTCATGCCCCCTGCTGAGGTGAACCAATAACTGCCTGGAGGTATGGAAAGAACGAGTACATCCTGGTACTGAACATGGTAACATATCTCCTGCTGCTTGTGGCGGGTCGGGTCGTGATTCCTGAGGCTGAGGATGAGCATATCCAGGAGGGGGGATAGCTACACTTAACCACTTAGCTCGCAACTTCTTTGGGTCAAACTGGGTGAACCATTCGACTAAGCTCTCGTCCTGGAATATTCTCATTGGACTGCTATCAAATTCTTGTACATGTTCATATTCGTCATCTCCTAAGTCAGCCAGGGAGTTAATATCTGATATTACTCTACGAGCCCAGGGGCAAGCATCTTCTGTAAGACGCTCGTCCTGTCCAACGATCTGCACTCCTCTCTGCGACTCGATTTGCATGGTGCCAAACAAAGCTGCCCATTCTGCCAGGTGACGATCAGGTTGTTGAACCCAGCGCTGATACCACTTGATACGCCGTGCGCGCAGTTCGATCTCAAGTGGTGCCATCTTCCAGTACCTACAAACCTCTTCGTTACTGATCGAAACCTTATGCCCGTTCTGCTCCTTAGTGGCCAGCCCTCGCATAGCACGTCTAGCATACATATTTACTCTGCTCTGCAATCGCTGTAGTTGAGCAGGCGTTGGGAGGAAAGCCTCGACGCCTGATAACGCAGACCCTAGGACACGACATAGGAAGACAGCACGTCGTTCAACATAAGGGACTCGTGCCTGGTACCAGAATCTCCCCATACTGTGATAACCAACATCAATGGCCCTAAGCCTATTTTCCAGTTCAGAAGAGAAAGCTCCATCACCTCTAACGATACTACCCAGGTACTTAGCAGAATCTTTGGGTTGTCCAGCTAACCTAATATTGCCAGTCCGTATTTGTTTTCTGCAGTTCTGAGCTTGATCCCCAAAAAGTGCAAGCACTGTTTCATTTTTTGTTGGGTTAAGTTGATAGTTGTGTTCAGTCAGTCGTCGCGATAACAAATCATCGTACTGCAAGGACTGCCTGCTGACCTCCTGCGCCAAGTCTGTCGTCTGGTCCGCAATAAGTAACTTCTTGGCGGCATCATCTACATATGAATGAAATGATAGGTCCATAACCATCTCCTGATCATCATCTGCTGGGAGCCTGACCGTGCACCACGTAGCTGTTTCGTCCTGGGAGTTATGATGATCCTGCTGTGCTCGCGCGAAGACCCCTCCTATGTCTCGTGTGAATACCTTAACTACCCAGGGATCTCCTTGTAGCGCTCCAACCGTAGGCTTGGCGAAAAAAAACCATCCAGCCCCGAGAAACACACCGTGGATAACTGCAGCCTCTGGACCCCAAACCTAGCCTCCCCCTCCTTCATGATGCTCTGGTTGGCCTCCAGGATAGCCTCACGAGAACTGCTACCGAACGCGTTCGTGATGTCCTTATGCTCCGTGACATGCCGTATCCCTAGCCTCCTAAGCCTCCATCCAACTGACTGCTGGATCATGATGGCCGTCTCGCGGCGCCTCCTGGGAACACAACCGTGGGCGAACTCGGGTTCCTGGGTGATCTGCACTGGGTCCAGGCTGGTGGC
This sequence comes from Prorocentrum cordatum, assembly GCA_963575745.1. Classification (NCBI taxonomy): domain Eukaryota; class Dinophyceae; order Prorocentrales; family Prorocentraceae; genus Prorocentrum; species Prorocentrum cordatum. The sequence continues at coordinate 44,589 of CAUYUJ010015982.1, forward strand.
GATGAAGGCTTTGCCAAAGGGGCACAAAACGTGTATGACCCTCTTCCAATTAGTGGCCACCCCCATCGACAAGCTCCAGACTGCTGGTGGCTGACTACTTCGATATATCTTATGTACAAATATCACCAGGAATCGCCTTAGAGCACGCAGATCAAGGTCTGGAGCCTGATAACCTACACCTCGGAACCTCCTCGACGTACGCCGGTACGGGTGGAACAGCATCCAGAACACTTCTATAGGAAGGGACCAGGGTGGCGACGTTCTTCGTTTGGCAGCCCTGCGCAGGTATTGTCCTATCAGCTTCAATTTTTGTCGAGCCCATTCCAGGCCCTCCTGGGTCCAGGGGGAAGTAAACTGCTGAGCCTCCAATCCGTGATCAGGGTGATAAACGTAGTCATCGATCATCTGGGGCCAGTCGACTATCTCTGCCTGCATCCCTCCCTCCCCTGAAGACAGCTGGAAGCGAGCGTAGAGGTCCGCCGCCGTCGGCATCAGCTCGGTGGCCCGACGGTAGTTCCTCTTCCGAGGTCCCGTTCCTCGTCCCGACAGCAGCCGACACAACCTCGCGACCTCTCCCTGCCGATTCTGAGACCGTGCTGCGAGCAAGTCCGAGGTGAGGTCCCGACGCCAGAGGACAACGTAACGTCTGCGTAGCCTCCTCAGCTCCCTGCTCCTCCTCCTGAGCTCCTCCTTGATGTTCTGCTGCTGCTCCTCGTCCTGCTGCTGCCCCAACTGCTCCCTCATGTCCCTTCTCTGTTGCAGCAATTGTTTGACCTCCTGGGACCGTTCGCGATAACCTGGAGAATACTCTGGAGTAGCAGTAAAAAACCTGGATGCTTCCTGGTTAAGGATGTTGACAAAGTAGCCCCATTCTGCATTCGTAGTCTGTTCGTCTCTCTGAAGAGTCTCGATGTCATGTTCAGCAGCAAGAAGCCGTGATTCAACTGCCTGTAAAAATTCCGCTCGCTGGGCCCCAGTCCGAAGTGCATCCCCTAACGCTTCCTTGTTCCACTTGTGCGTGGTGGGGACAAGGCCGAGCCTCTGGTGAGTGGGGATCTGGTTCGGGAGGCAGAGAACATCAGCTAACGAGTACGATATTCTGACATGTACTGGGATATGATCTCGTGGGTCGACAGTGTGGGCTAGTTGTAACCTTCGTGCCATTCTTCGTAGTGGGCCAGCGGCCGTAACATTAGGTAGGCAACATTGCGGTAAGCACACAAAGTCGAGTTGTGAGCTGTTGCGTGCGTTCCCATAGAAGGTTGGTCCAGCTCCTTTGTGGGTGTTGACAGCAACTAGATCAAGGTCCTGTAACATAGCCAGCACAACGTCAGCTGAGTACTTTTGTTTAACAGGCGTAACTGCCGTCCCGATGGCGGGGTGACGTACTGGAAGCCATTCATCACTGCCTGACCGACGTTGTAGTCCAAAGCCTGAGTTAACATCCGCACATAATACTGGAACACATCTGTGGGTGCCCCATATTGGTAACTGCCTGGCCCACTGGATTAGCAAGTCACATGTCTTGTAGTAGGCTGTGATCTGCTTGGAGTAATTGGGGACGGGCGGAAAGTATAAGCAGACGACCGCAACGTCATAGCTTCGCGCTCTTGCACGCAATGCCACTCCACGCCCAGCTAACGAGGGAGGAGCACACCAGGTATGAGTTACTGACCTGCGGGAAATCCTGGGACCTAACAGGATGCCACAACCTGCAGACTTATTTGTAAGTGGTCCCCTCTGCCACCCTGCCTCCAGCATCCACCTATCTCCCGCTCTCCTCCAACCCACCGCCTCCCCATGCCTCTTGCTGCCCGTGCCAGTCAACCCGATGAAATCCATGTTGGGGGCCTGGGCGGCGATATCGGTGAGCCGATCGGAGGTGGAGGCCGACTGGGGGTTATACTGCAAGAAAGAGAGGCTGTTCATACCGTTGATGGCCGTCCAGCCGCTGAGGAACAGTAGGAAGCGGGAGGCCATTAGAAGAAAACCAAGGTGGGAGAAGAATGAACCATTCTAAGCGTCTTAGGTGTGGTAGGCTTCATTGTTCAATGTGGAAGTGAGGGAAGCGCCTGTGCCGAGACGCTTAGGAGGAGGAGGAGGAGGAGGAGGAGGAGGAGGAGGAGAGGAGGAGAGGAGGGGGAGGAGGGAGGAGGAGGAGGAGGAGAGGAGGAGGAGGAGGAGGAGGAGGAGGAGGAGGAGGAGGAGGAGGAGGAAAAGGGGGTCAGGGGGAGGAGGGCAAGTTAGGTGCGCTCGCGTCTACATCTGACATCCTACCCCTCCCTCCCATCCCTTACCATGGCGCTGATTTTCTCTATCCGCGGACGCGTGTCGTAGCGGTCCTGTGGCTCCACGCGCGTGTGCGTAGTGGGTGGTGGTGCGTGTACGTGCGTGCGTGTGCGCGTGGTTGTGCGTGTGCTGTGGTGTGTATGTGTGTGTGTGTGGTGGTGGTGTGTATGTGTGTGTGTGCGTGTGTGCGCGTGTGCTGTGGTGTGACGTGGTGTGACATCTTTGTGGTTTGGTGGTGGGCCAGGTGCGTACGTGCGTGATGGCGGTGGTGGTGGTGGTGGCGGTGGTGTGTGTGTGTGTGTGTCTGTGTGTGTGTGTGTGCGTGTGTGTGTGTGTGCGTGTGTGTGTGTGTGTGTGTGCGTGCGTGCGTTGCGTGCGTGCGTGCGTGCGTGCGTGCTGCGTGCGTGCGTGCGTGCGTGCGTGCGTGCGTGCGTGCGTGCGTGCGTGCGTGCGTGCGTGCGTGCGTGCGTGCGTGCGTGCGTGCGTGCGTGCGTGCGTGCGTGCGTGCGTGCGTGCGTGCGTGTGTGTCTGTGTGTGCGCGCGTGTGATGTGGTGTGACGCGGTGTAGCGTGGTGGTGGTGGGTGGGGTAGTGCGGTGGTGGTGGCGGTGCGCGGTGGTGGTGCGCGTGCGTGCGTGCGTGCGTTGGTGGGTGGAAGTGGCGGTGGGTGTGCGTGCGGCGGGGCGGGGCGTGGTGCGGCGCGGTGGTGGCGGGCGGATGGGCGCGCGAGAAAGAGGCCCGCGCTGGGGCGAGAACGCCATCCTGAACGACGGAGGCAAAACACCGATCCGAAAATGAGGCCCACGCTGCAGCGGGAGCACGATTCGGAACGATTCGGGAGCAGAAATGCGGCCGGCGCCTCAGCGAGAGCAGCATTTTGAGAAACAACGCAGGCGAAAACCCAACTCCCGGGAATCCTGTGTGTGTAAAAAAACAATACGCGGGGGGGGGGGCCTACTACTCCCAGGACGCCATCAGGGGAAGAGGGAGAGTAGTATCTCGATATTGAGCAACCGTGGAGGCGAGCTGGGCCAGCCTCCTGCTAACGCTGGCGCAGCTTTTCGGGTGCCGCGCCGCTCTGGTACGGAGCCCCCGCGGCGCGAGCCGAGCGGACGGCGGCCGCCCACCGCCCAAGAGAAACGATCCGGCGCGGCCCGCGGCGGGCGGGCGCGGGCGCCCCGAGGTGCCGCAGCCGGGGGGGAGGGGGGGGCCGGGAGGGTGGAGCGACCCCGCACCCCCTCGCGCTGTGGAAAAATCGCGACGAGGGTTTTTCCGCTGTCTTCGGCCCCTGGAGGCCCTCACCAGGCCTCGGGACAGTCCAAAAACAACGACGAGGAACCGGTCCCAGGGAATGGGTCCAGACCTCTGGAGGTCGCGCCATGGAAGAATCATGACGTCGGGTTTCTGGGAGGGAGGGAGGGAGGAGGGGGGAGATGTGAGGAGGGAGGGGAACCCTGAGATCCTGGGGTTGCAATGTTTTCACAGCGGGTGCTTTCGCTCCATGTCGGGCCCTCGCACCCTCACAGATCGATCCGAATCGACAAATGGCACATCGAGATAGGGTCTGGGCTCCAGTCGTGATTATTTGATGTGCTGCATTGTTTTGCAACGTCGGATCTCAGGGGAAAGCAAATAAGAAGCTCACCAAAGAGGAGCCCCCCCGGAGGCCTCAAAGAAGGGCCCCGAGGGAGCCCGCGAGCCCAAGTTTGGTCCCCTAGTAGTGCGTAGGGATCGAGGACCGCACATCGCAGTCACTCGCGAAGGGGAAGGGAGGCTGATGATCAACTTTTCCACCACCACTACCATATGTAGGGCGGGGGAGAAGGGAGGATGAGGAGGTCCTCCTCCCCCTCCTCCTCCTCCTCCTCCTCCTCCTCCTCCTCCTCCTCCTCCTCATCCTCCTCCTCCTCCTCCTCCCCCTCCTCCCCCTCCTCCCGCTCCCCCCCCTCCCACCTGTGGCAGTGGTGGTGGCAAATGAGCCCATCAGTGGCAGGGACACCCGCACAGCTTGGGGCAGACTTCGGGCTCGACCCGCCGCGGCCCACCGCGGCAGCTGGAGAGCCATACGCGCCTCCTGGCCAAGATGGCTGCCTTCTCTGGCCTTGGCGTGCTCCCCACGGGAGTACTGCACCTGGGGCCCGACCACGGGCAACCTTCCGCAAGAAACCCAACCCTGAGACCCCAGGACGTCCATTGTTTTCTTCCATAGCGGATGAAGAGAAGGTAGAGGAGGAGGAGGAGGAGGAGGAGGAGGAGGAGGAGGAGGAGAGGGAGCAGGAGGACCAGTGTAAACCCAAGAGTCATCAATGATGTTGGAATGAACCCTCCCCCCAAGCTCCCTCTTCACAGTCCCTTCCAAGGGTTAATTTCCACGGAGGAAACTGCCTCGTTGGTAAGCAACCGTTTGAAGATCGTGAAACGTGCCAAAACATTGTTCTCGGGATTCCAACGTAACGGATCAACTTGACTGCTGCGTCTTGGCGATCCTGTATCGTGCCAGAACGCCATTCCTTGGACTTCAACACCGCGAATCTATATAACTGTTGCACCCTCCTGAATTCTTCCAAAACACCACTTCTGGTACGCCGGCCATGGGCAACCGTGAAATTCTTGCAAATTCTAAACAAGAATGTGCGCGGCGCTCAGTCGAGAGACGCGTTTTGGAAAGGGACCGCCCTCAATGCGTGAAGCTCTTGCAACTTGTTGAAACGGATGTGCGCGGCGCTAGGGCGAGAGCCACATTTTGAAAAGGAACAGCCCTCAATGTGTGAAACTCTTGCCAATTTTGAAGACTAATGCGCGCGGCGCTAAGGCGAGAACCACAATTGGAAAACAATCCGCCCTCAATCCGTGAAACTCCTGCAAATTTGGAAAACGAATGTGTGCGGCGCTACGGCGAGAGCTACATCTTGAACACCACCCACCCTCCATCTGTGAAAGTGTTGTGAATGTTTAGGCTTCAAGATCATAAGTGATGAGGAGGTCTCAGGCGAAACGCCCGGCCCGCCCTAAACACTGGCCTCGGGGTGCGACAGGGAGACATGATTTATAAGGAGAAGGGATGGAGCAGGAGGAGGAGGAGGAGGAGGAGAAACAGCTGCTTGAGGAGGAGCAGTCGGAGGAGCGGGAGGAGCAGGAGGACCAGGGGAAGGCGGAGAACGGGGAACAAGCGGGGCGACGACAATGAGGAAGGGACTCGGATCAAAAAGTGCGAAGCGTGCTGGGGCGATAGCGCCCGTCTGAAAGATGGGAGCAACGGCCCATGCTGCAGCGGGAGCATCATTCTCAAACACCGAAGCGTCCCAAGGCTAAAGACTACCATGTGGCACAACACAATGCCTGGGATCCAGTACAACACAACATACACGGAGAGGCTGGGGTACCCTCACCACGTGATCGGGGGCGAGAGAGGATACGAATTTTCATTATGTGGGGTCAATGCGGAGGCAGGGGGGGAGAAAGGGATGGGGGGAGGGACTGCCCAAAAGACTTTCCCGAGACAGCTCGGCCGGGAAGGCAGGAGGGAAGCTGAGAAACATATTCATACGATTAAAACACCATGCGATCAACAATGCAACGCTTATTCCCCAAGAAAGAAAAAAAGAGGCAGGGAGGGAGGAAGGGATGGAGGAAATGCCCGAGCGGCTTTCCCGAGAGGGCTCGTCCGGGAAGGAAGGAGGGAAGCAGAGGAGAATTAACACCATGGTATATCCAAAATGCTACGCCTCTTTCCCTAAGGAAGAAAACACCGCTGCGGACCGTGGTTTCGACATCCCTAAGACCAGGGAGGAGAGGCCCTGGCCCAGGAAGGGCAGAGCTGGGAGCAGAGGGAGGGAGGAGGGGGGGGCTGTCCATGGGGCTTTCGCGATCCGCCCGTCGCAGAGGGGGGTACATATGACGGGGAGGGAGAGGAGGAACGAGGAAGAGGGGGGGAGGAGAGGGCGATGGGGGAGGCCAAGCTAGGTGCGCAAGCGTCTTATCAGACGTCGTGCCCCTCCCATCCCTGACCATGGCGTAGGTCTCTTCTCTATTCGCACAGTCGGATGTCGAGCAGGGCGATGAACCCAAGAGGGTACGAGAAGTATGAGCGCACGGCTTAGCTCGGCGTAGAAATGCACGGCTGAGCGTCGTCGGATCGAGAACACGACTCCTGTTCGACAACAGGTTCTGAGGGATATCAGAAATGATGCAAGACAGAATTTGCATGGATGGTCTTGAAACGCTGGAAGCGTAAAATGAGAGCCAGTGCCAGCGCTGGTCGAGAACACGACTTATTCAAACAAAAGTTTCTGAGGGAAACCAGAAATGACGCAAAACGAACAATGTGAATGGATGGTTCGGACAACCGGAAGCGTAAACTAAGAGCCACCGCCGTAGCAGGAACACTACCTGGAAGATCCGCAACAGAGAAATGAGATCAGCGCTGCAACGGGAGTGTGATTTGGAAAATCCGACAACCAGACAATGGAGCCAACGCTGCAGCGGGAGCGCTAATCTGGAAACACCGAAGACGTTCAGAGTGGAAAGAACTATAATCGACCACCTTTCGGGAATCCGATGTATAAAAAACAATACGCGGAGAGGGGGGCAGGGTACGACCTCGGGGTCTGCGGGAGGGAGAGGAGAGTAGTATCGTATTCCGGTTGTGCAATTGCAGAAAAAGGAGAGGAAGGGCAGGAGGAGGAGGAGGAGGAGGAGGAAGGGTGGGGGGAGGAGAAGCAGGAGGGGGAGGAGAAGGAGGAGGAGGGAGGGAGGGAGGGAGGGAGGGAGGGAGAGAGGTAGGGAGAGGCGAGAAGGGGGAGGGAGAGGAGGGAGGGGAGGGAGGCAGAGGAGGGAGGACGGAGACACATGGAGCGAGGAGAGGCTGTAGCGCGCCCCCTGCGCCCCCCCTGAGACGTGGCGGCGCGACGGCCGCCCGTTCCGCCGATCTCGGGGCGCGGCGCCTGAAAATCCGCCGCGGCCGCCCATCGGCGCGAAAGGGCTGCCAGGAAGCTGGAGATACACCCTTCGTTTCGTCGGCGGCGAGGCAGAGGCAGTCCGCTCCAACGTGCGGCTCATCGGGGCAACCGAGGGGCGAGCGGTCCGGCGAGCAGGAGGAAGGGGCAAGACGAGAGCAAAAGCTGGAGACACACACACACACACCCATACCTCCGTTGCTCCCGTCGCGTACGTAAGGACCACATCCCAGAAATGAGTTCGAGCGCCCGGAGAAGTGTTTGAAGCAGTGCCGAGTCGAAGCGGTGTCGATACGGTGTCCGACGAGCGTCTCCCGGGGCCCGACGCGTGAACCCCCTCGAGCTCTTGAGTAGTTTTCTGGTGCTCGAGATTCTTTCTGGCAGTCAAGGCTAAAGTGGGCTGGAGCACCGTAAACCCATACCTTCGAGGGTGGGCGCCCGCACTGCGTCGAGCAGGGTTTCGGCCATGTCTCGGAGCGGCCGGCGTGCCGCAGCGATGGCCCCATCGAGACTTGGCGAGCGAAGGCCTCACAAGGTCCCCCTTCCCTCCGTCCCCCGCCACGTCCTCCATCCTCGTCCTCCTCCTCCTCCTCCTCCTCCTCCTCCCTCCTCCTCCTCCTGCTCCTCCTCCTCCTCATCATCCTCCCCCTCCCTCCTCCTCCTCCTCCTCCTCCTCCTCCTCCTCCTCCTCCTCCTCCTCCTCCTCCTGCTCCTCCTCCTGCTGCTCCTCCCCCTCCTCCTCCTCCTCTTCCTCCTCCTCCTCCTACCCTCCTCCTCCTCCCCCTCCTCCCCCTTTTCCTCCTCCTCCTCCTCCTCCTCTCCCTCCTCCTCCTCCTCCTCCTCCTTCTCCTTCTCCTCCAATCCTCCTCCTCCTCCTCCTCCTCCTCCTCCTCCTCCTCCTCCCCCTCCTCCTCCTCCTCCTCCTATTGAGGGGCGTGTTGGTTCCGTTTGTGCGGAACCGCTCTCGTCGTCGTCGTCGGCGGCAAGGGGAGCCATGCGGCTGGAGCTGGAGGCTCGGCCCTCGTCCCCGCGCAGAAAGCGCCAGCAAGGTAATCCGCGTGAATCGCAGGCTGGTATCGGGTCTTTTTCGGGCCCCGCTTGATCTCGAAGTTTTGTTCACACTGAGCCCAGTTATGGTTATGTGAATTTCATGCGCTCTTGTTTCCCCTATCCGCCCGAGGCTCCTTGGAGAGAACCGCTCCAGCTCTCGGTCGAAACTGTCAATGCCACCTGCTGGAGTTCGTTTAAGTTGTGGCTGCCGCAGTCCACGGCTACCATTATTCTCTTGCAGGAGCACCATTTGTTCACGGACGACGCTCTGAACAGTGCGGCATCCTGGGCAAAGCGCAACGGCTGGACGGCGTGCCTCGCCCCCGCCCAGCTGACATCAGGAACTTCCTCATCAGGGGGAGTCGGCGTTTTGGTGAGGGACTTCATGGGGATGTTTTTCGCGACTAACACGTTCGTGATCTCCCGGTTCAGGGCCTTGGGAGTATTGGTTCATTTACCCCGGGACTCTAGGACCATTTGCTGCTGCAGCGTGTACTTGCACCATTGTCAGGACCTTTCGGAGCAAAACGTAGACATTCTGAGCAGCGTTGCATCTTTCGTCGGATCGATCGGCGAGCCGTCGATCATAGGAGGCGATTTCAACATGGTGCCCGACGTGTTTGCCAAGTCAGGGGTGGCCAACCGCCTTCGTGGTCAAATTCTTTATCCTGCAGGGGCTGCGGGGACGTGTGTCTCCACAGCGGGGGGGAAGATGTACGACTATTTCGTCATGAACGGTGGCCTCGAGAAGGCCGTCCGCAGCGTGACCGCCAATCATACATCGTGCATCTCTCCTCACGTTCCCGTCCAGGCAATTTGTTACGACAAGCTGGCAACTTTGAAGGGTCTGATTTTCAGGCGCCCGCCCCCGATCCCCGTTGAGCTGCCCATAGGTCCTGCCTGTGCGCCGCCGTGGACTTGGGCTGGCATCCAGCAAGAAGCTGATGTGTTAGCAGCAGCTGTGGACACCGGGGATGCGAGGAAGGTGCAGGCAGGGCTCACTGACCTTTACCGGAAGTGGGCTAACACGTCCGAGAAGGAGTTGATATCGTCTCGTCAGGTTACTCTCCCATGTATCGGATCCAGGGGGAAGATGCCATGCCTGCACTGGGTACCTCTTCTTCGTGAGTCCAAGCCCAACCCCAGCGAAGCTCCTGTCTATGCTGCGCGTTGGCTTGTTGGCAAGTTCCGCCTGCTGCTTTTGCTGGCGGCGGCAGACATGGCCAGCGCCCACTACACTGAAGTCAGGGCGCTCATCCTGAACCCGCCGTACTTCATCAATCATGTTTTGGGGCAGTTCGGGACTTGGTATTCGGAGGTTTGCCTTTTCCTGGAGACTTCACTTTTTCAGTTCAACTGGGGAACAGGGGAAAGCCTACTTGACAGCATGGACGTCGCCCTCCAGAGTTTCATAGGTGAGGCGAGGGCGAAGTCGACCAAGAACTGGAAGCGTTGGATCCACGAGAGGATCGAGCAAGGGGCCCGGAGGGCCCACGGAATCATTCGTGGCGTGGACCCGTGGTCCCCTACGATCACGCTCAGTTCCGACGGGTGCGTCTTGGCCGACCCGCTCTCCCTCCTTGCATCCGAGGCCGCACAGTTCGCCGACCTGTGGGAGGCAACGGACGTTGAGCCCGAGCCCCCGGAGCTTTTCACCCCTATGGACCCCCTCCCTCTCCTGGAGCCCAAGGTCCTGAGGCAGACTAGCAGAACTTATGCCCCCCACACGGCCGTCTCCATAGATGGCTTCCATATGAAACACTATGCTAGTCTGAGTGATCAGTCTTTGGGGGTCTTGGGGGTCCTTTTGATGGTGATGGAAAGGTCTGGGCTCGTCCCCCGCCAGCTCCGGGCCATCCTGACGGCGCTGCTGCGAAAGCCAGCGGGGGGATTCCGTCTGATCGGCATCTTTGTGTCCTGCTACCGCCTGTGGGGGCGGTGCCGCAGGGGTCTTGCATAAGCCTGGGAGGCCAAATTCCAACGGCCGTATTTCGCGGGCGGCGGTTTCACAGCTGCTGCCGACGTGGTCTGGAGACAGGCGTTCAGGTCCGAGACGGCCGTTCGCAGTGGCGACTCTGCCGCCACGCTCCTGTGGGACCTCTACAAATTTTACGATCTGATCCGGCTCGACCTCCTCTACGACAGGTGCAAGGCTGTAGGATTCCCTCTGCCTCTGGCCAGGCTCGCGATCGCCTTTTACAGGTGCCCCCGCTTCGTGTCGATAGGTGGCTTGATCGCGGGCCCAGCGTATGTGGTCCGAGGTATTGTGGCGGGGTGCTCGATTGCGACTACCTTTATCCGTGTGTTCATTGTTTCTTCGGTTGATAAGGCCCCCATCCCTCGTCAACTAGACATTTACATTGATGACTACGGTCTGTCATCCACGGGTCCCGAGGGCGAAATCGCTAGCACCATTCTGGGGGGCTCTGAAGCTATCCGGCTTGTTCTTGAGCGCGAACTAGAATGTCGGATCAATGTTGAAAAGGCCAATGTTATCGCGTCGAGTCCCAAGCTTGCGACCCACATTAGGTCTCAGCTCGGTGATTTGGGCGGCGGTCCTTGTAATTCTGCTGTCAATCTTGGGATCGACGATACGTGTGGACGGCCTTTCCGCGTCTCTTCTAGGATGAAGCGTTTTGGAGTCCGCCGGAAGGTTTTCAAGCGTAAAGTCGGGCGGCTGAGAGCCCATAAAAAATTCCCGGGGAAGTTCGCTCGTCGGATTTTCGTGTCTGGGCCGCTCCCTGGGCTGGTGTACGGGTCCGAGGTCCGAGGATTTAGTGACGTCGAACTCGCTTCCACTCGCCGCGCTTTCGGCGCCACCTGCCAGCCCAGCGCCGGCAGCCGATCATTGACGTCGTTGCTCCTGCTCGAGCGGGACCCGACCTGGTACGCGGTCGTGAGCCCTGTCGTCCGCTACGCCAAGGAGACTTGGGCTAACCAGACTAGGGCGTACCCGTACTGCATCCCCCTCCCCGAACTCCGTGCTGGTTGGGAAGGTGTTTTTCGGACGCAGGGGAATGAGGGGGGTAAAAATGGGTGGAGGAAAGTCTCGGGCCCGATTTCCGCGATGAAGTTGTCCCTTCAGCGTATAGGTTGGGAAATGAGGACTTTCACGGACTTGATCGATGACTTCGGCCAGGTCATCCAGCTTACGATCTGCTCCCCCGCCTTCGTGAAGCGCGCGCTGCACGCTGCAGTGCTTCGTGGTCTCGAGCGGCCCAGCGCCGCTACCCTGTTGCCGTCAGCCAAGAGGCTGTGCTACGACCAAATCAGGGCCCAGATTGCTTCGAAGAAGCAGACGCCTCACCAGAAAGCATGTATCCGATCTCTTGGCTGTGGAGGTGTCTGGACCAAGAGTTTCGCGAAACCGAAGGGGTACCAGATCGAGGATATGACTTGTAGCTTGTGCATGGACGCAGAGGACACGCTCCTCCACAGGCTCTGGTTTTGCCCAGCCTGTCGGGATGCCAGAGACGACGCCTTGAGCCGCTTCCGGAAGCTCCCAAACCTGTCGGAGGTGGATTTCGCGGACCGGGCAGGGCTTCTCCTCTTCACGCGTGGCCTCTTCGAGCATCCCGGGGACATTTTCCCCCGGCCCACGGGCGACACGTCGATCGACGTTCTGTGGCCCCAGAGAGATGGCTGCAGGGAGCTAGGAGTCCGTGGCGATTTGTTCGTCGACGGGAGCTGTTTTCGGAGTGTGGTTCTGGAGCTTTCTCGGAGCGGGTGGGCTTACATAGTGTACGATAGTGACCAGCACGTCCTATGTCACGGTAGCGCTCCCCTCCACAGCCCCTTGCCCCAAACTCCTCAGGCAGCCGAGTTCTGCGCGCTATCTGCCGCTGGCCAAGTGGCCCTCCCAAGGAGCCGAAGCTTTCGGACTGTCTGAACGTGGTCAAACAATTCGCCATGCCCGTTCAAGGACAACTTTCTTTTAAGCGACCCTACGCGGGATGTTTTCTGTTCCTGCAGCCGACAGGTTTAAGCGAAGTTATAAAGGTCAAGGCGCACGTGGCTGACGACCCTGACCTTAGCGTAGAGGCTCGGTACCAAAAGACAGGGAACGATGCAGCCGACGCTTTGGCTAAAGCTGCAGCCGCCAAACACCCAGCACCATCCTCAGAGCAAGTGCAGCGTCTAGAGCGCCAGCTTTTGATTGCTAAAGCCACCTGTGCTTTGGCCGCCACTGTTTTGCCGTTGTGGCCGAAGCTGGATCTGTCTTGTTCGCTCCTGCAGAGACAGCCGCCTGTTGAGCGTGAGAAGCCTCCAGGGCATGTTTGGTCCTGGACGGGGCGTTTTTGGCAGTGTGAGCTTTGTTTCCGCGGGTCCAGGGCTGTGTCCAAACCGCCCGAGGGAGTATGCCGGGGAGGTCCTGGAGTCGGAATCCGTGGCTACGATGCTCCAGCGGCGCTCGCAGCGCTGGGGCACAACATGCTGTTTCCCGATGCCAGCGACAACAATTTTATTTATGTTTGTCTCCGCTGTACATATTATACCAGCGGGGGTCAAGTCAAAGGTTTACGAGCTCCCTGCCGTCCCATGCCCCGGACGGGGGCGCAGGGAAGGCGGTATTCGTGGAATCTTCTGGTGGCAGGCCACCACCCCAAGCGAGACGGCGTTTCTGTCAGCGTGGGGCCGTGGAGTGACGAGCAGGATGATCCTCCCTCTCTCGCCGAGCCTCCCTCCCCTGAGGAAGAGGATGCGGTACGTGCCCTGGAGCTGCGCAGAGTAGCGACGTCGCTTCGCCTGCTGGCAGCGACGCGCGACCAGAGCGAACGAGTCAGGACCAGCGTGGACCCCGAATCGGGATCTGACTAGTCCTTTCCCGTCGTCGCCGTTTTTACCCTGTCCAGCTGAGAATGTCTGTATGACAGGCGGCCCCATTGTGCCCTCGCCCAACACAATGGGAGTACGTGGGTAGCTCTGCCACGGTTGATGTTTAAAAAAATCCTCCTCCTCCTTCTCCTTTTCCTCCTCCTCCTCCTCCTCCTCCTCCTCCTCCTCCTCCTCCCTCCCCGTCCTCCTCCCTCCCGTTCCTCATCCTGAACAGTTACACGATCTGAATGCTACTCTCCTCGCTCCCCTGCTGGCGCCCGGGGAATGTCCAGCCCCCCTCCGCGTGCGGGCTTTTCTACGCACAAGATTCCCGGGAGCTGGGCTTTCGCTTGGGGCGTTTTTTTTTCAAAATGCTGCTCTCGCGGAAGCGCTTGCCTCATTTTCGGGCTTCCGCTCGTACCGAATCGTGCTCCCGCTGCAGCGCTGGCCTCATTTCCGCGCTTCCGCTCGTTCCGAATCGTGCTCCCCCTGCAGCGCTGCATGGTTGTTCGGTCCTTCCAAATAATAGGCCCCAAACTATAGAAAATGGACCCCCGAGTAGACCATCGTAAGTGATTACACAGTCGGTGTCGATTTGTTGATTTTTGGGGCAGCAGAAGCCCCCACCACTCTGGGGCGTCGCCACGCCATGCTATGCCAGGCTACGCGTCCTCATTTCCGCGTTTCCGCGTGTTGTTATATACATAGATATGCATACTAGAACCATCGCGCGCGCTTCGCGCGCGCTTAGGTTCTAGCAGGCCCCAAACCTTGACGAATTCATTGCTCCACTGAAGTAGTGGACCACAGTCCACGCATGCCAATCTGCATTCCGAAAGGCCTTCGAGGAAAATGGTTGTGTAGGGGGGCAGAGGCCGTATGAACCGGGTTCCCAGAAGGCCTTCTGGGAGCATGGGTTTGGGGGCGTCTTGGGGAGCCTGCTGGGGCGTGCCGTCGTCGTCGTCGTCGTCGTCGTCGTCGTCGTCGTCGTCGTCGTCGTCGTCGTAAGGTCGTCGTCGTCGTCGTCGTAAGGTCGTCGTCGCCTATTGGGGCGCGCCGTCGTCGTCGTCGTCGTCGTCGTCGTCGTCGTCCTCGTCGTCGTCGTCGTCGTAAGGTCGTCGTCGTCGTCGTCGTCGTCTTCGTCGTCTTCGTCGTTTCGTCGTCGTCGTAGTCGTCGTCGTCGGTTCAAGAGGGCACTTGGGGCAACTTTGTGCGAAACGATCTGCGGAGGGCCGCGAGAAGGCGATCAATCATGTTCCCAATCAACTTCCCAGACAGCTCTCCTGTAGCATAATGGTACTTCGAAGCCTCCAGAGACTCGCGGGCCCATGATGAACCATGTCCCCGGAAGTCTTTCTGGGGACATGGTTTGTTGGGGTGTGTTAGGGGGGTCTCTCGGGCGTTCCCTGGGGGCCCCTTGCGGGCCTCCGGGAACTCTTCGGCCCAAGATGAACCATGTCCCCGGAAGGTTTTCTGGGGACATGATTTCTCGGGGTGACACAGGCTGGCGGCAGGATGCCGTCCTGCACACTCACATCTCCCTGGTTCTCACACTTCGTTTGGTAGGAGCTGTCCTGGGCCCTCTAGGGGCCTTCTTGAGGGTCCTGTGGAGCTTCGTGGAGCCTGTTTGGGGCCGTCTTGGGCCCCGAGCGGGCTCGAAAAGGCCCCAAACAAGATATCCTGATGGCCATGGTCAACCTGAATATCTTTCAGTGCGCTCTTGAGGGCCTCTTGGGGTCCCTGGGGGGGAGCCTCTTGGGGCTCGCTCGGGGCTTGTTTTGGGCCTCGATCGGGCTCCAAGAGACCCCCGTTACGATGTTTTCAGATGGCCTTGGTCATCCTGGATATCTTCTCGGGGCCCTCTTGAGGACCTCTTGGGGTCCCGGACTCGTCCGTGCAGGGCGGCCTCCCGGCGACCATGGCGGCCCTTGGAGGCGCTGCCATGCTACGCCTTCAGTTCCATGAGCACCGCTGCCGGCGCCCTCCCCGGGGCACGCCCGGCGGCCTACGAAGCCTTGGCAGGTGGCCTAGGCGGCGGCGGCGGCGGCATGGACGAAGTCGTCCATGCAGGGCGGCCCCGCGGCGACTTAGCCGGCCCCCGCGGCCCTTTTGGCAGGGGTCCAGGGTCCCCGGCGGCGGCCCCGAGGTCCGCAGCAACCTCAGGTGCACCAGCAGCAGCGTCGGGCCCCTGCTCAGGTGGCAGCCGGCGCAGCGGTTCCAGCATTATAGTCCCCCTGCTGAGCACGCGTATGGTTCCAAGAAGCCGAAGTCTAAGATCGACTTCTTTCTTGTGTCGCGGGAGCCAGCACCCGCTTGTCTCAGACACTACGTCTCGCACGTATTCAACACTGCGGCGCTTGCTGGCCGCCGCCCCACCAGCATGGCCGTGGACCTCGATCCCGAGGTGTTGGTGTCCAGGCTCAGACTCCCTTTCAACTGTCTCCCAATGCCAAAGCGCAACATAAACCATAACCAAAGCGCTTGGGTGCAGCCGCCTGCCAGGCGGTGCATCCGCGGCTGGGGGGACGGTTAGATAACACTCTGCGCCGGGGTATGTTGCGAGCGCGGGGGGCAAAGACGCTTTGGGCGCAGCTAGCTGAATCGATGTGCGTTTTGACCAGCGGTCGAACGACGGTCATCGCTCTGCGGACGAGCACGCGCCAACTTGTTGCCCCACGGGTGGCGCTCCGCCCTGCTGTGGAGGAGGCTTTCCTCTGTCACCCGCAGGCCGGCGATCAGTCCCGCTGGGGAGCCGCCGTATATCACAACGGAGGTGGCTGACTAGTGGTACGTCGGCCCTTCTACCACGTGCCTGCAACGGTCCTTGTACCTTGGGGCACCGTTCCCAAGGTGGTTGAGCCCTTGTGCCCCATCCGACTTTACAGGGTTATGCCTACCCTGGTACGTCGGCCCTTCTACCACGTGCCTGCAACGGTCCTTGTACCTTGGGGCACCGCTTCCAAGGTGGTTGAGCCCTTGTGCCCCATCCGACTTTACAGGGTTATGCCTACCCTCAAGGGCATCAGCGCTACACTGCAATCCTCCTTCTCGACCTCTTCCTCCTTCTAGACCTCTTCCTCCTCCTCCTCCTCCTCCTCCTCCTCCTCCTCCTCCTCCACCTCCACCTCCACCCTCCCCCTCCCTCCCCTTCCCTGTCGACCCCTCCCCTGCCTTTCCCCCCATCGCCCTTTCCCTCCCCTTTCCTCCTGCTTTGCAGGGGCCACTGGCGGGACTGTTGGGCAAAGGCGAAACCTGAGGATTCCACGGCCGCGATTGAAACCGCGCTGTCGACAGAAGCCCGCGGCCCTAAGGAGGGGGGGCGGGAACAAGCACCTTCCAGGTGCTGCGGGGCCCACAGGCCAGCGTGCACCGCGCGCGAGGGGGGCGGCGGACAGGGAAAGGGAGGCGATGAGGCAGGGAGGAGGTAATCCATTGGGAGCGGGAGGCCAACAGATTGACACCGGCACCGACCGAGGGGCTTCGGGGGGGGGAGATCAGCATCGACAACATCCCGCGACGTTTCTGCCATGGTCAACGTGCTCCTTCCCTCGAGCACTGCGAGGAGGGAGGAGGAGGAGAAGGAGGAGGAGGACGGAGGAGGAACAGGAGGAGGAGGAGGAGGAGGAGGAGGAGGAGGAGGAGGAGGAGGAGGACGGTTGTGGCTGTCACTCGGCACGCCCCGCGCAGGGG
This sequence comes from Prorocentrum cordatum, assembly GCA_963575745.1. Classification (NCBI taxonomy): domain Eukaryota; class Dinophyceae; order Prorocentrales; family Prorocentraceae; genus Prorocentrum; species Prorocentrum cordatum. Next base: position 61,387 of record CAUYUJ010015982.1, read on the forward strand.
AGCCTTGCCCTCGCCGCCAGGCCCGCGGACCGCGCTCCCCGGGGGGCCCCAGGTGGCCCGCGGTACCCCAAGGGCGACGGCGTCCGCTCGCGGAGGCGCCTCCCGGGGAGGAGGGGCCGAGGGAGGCGAAGGGCGGGGCAGAGGGGGGGGAGGTGCGAGGGCCTCCAGGAAGCCACGCACGCACCGGAAGCAGGCGCCGGAGCACCACCATCCTCGGACCGAGGCCTCAGGGGATCAAGGGGCATCCTGGAACGCTCGGAGCGCGCCGTGATCATGACACGCTGCGCCTCCGGAGGCTGCGAGGGAGGCAGCCCCCGAGAGCCGCGGCCCCAAAGCCCTGGGCCCGCAGGCCAGCAAAAACCACGAGGCGGGCCTTCTGTCACGGTTTCTGCCACGGTTTGCCGCTCGATGGCATCTGGGGCTGAAGTTGGAAGACGCAAACCTACTCTCGCGACGCCAAGTGTAGCTACGCCGTGACACGATTGGCCCGAGGTGCGCCCCAAAAATTCCAGGGTATCTAGCAACCGTCGGCCCATGCGGACACATCCGGGAATCAAGGGAAATCCTGGGCGGCTTGGAGCGCGTCATTAGCATGACACCTGGCGCCTCCGAAGGTTGCCGAAGAGGCGCAGCCCCCGAGAGCCGCAGCCCCAAACCCCTGGCCCGAAGGCCGCAAGACTTCAAAGCCACGAGAGCCGGACGGGGAGAGGAGGCACGGACGGACGGAGGCAGTGCGATCCACTGTCGCTGGTCCGAGGAATTCTACAATCAACCCGCATCACAATAGGACGCACGATCAGGATGCAAGGGCCTCGGAAGGCCGTTTCGAAGCTCTGCGAGCGGGTGCCCTGGGGAAGGTGGTCCATCCTTACCATTGCGGTTTGACTGTAGAGGGCGGGTCTCAGAAACGGGGGGACCCCCCCTGGAGAGAATCCGAAAGGGGGGGCCTCGCAGAAAGCGGGGGACTCACCCCCCCACAGACCCCCTCCCCCTTTCACCCCTCCCCGAAAAATCTAGGAGGCTTTTCGGGAGTGGGGGGAATAAATCCGCCCCACCCCACGCCGTCGCCGCCGCCGTCGCCCTGGGCCAGACCAGACTCCCAATGAGGTCACATCCGCCACGGGCCAGAGCAAGACCGAGGTCACGATCGCCGTCGTGATCGCCGTCGTGGTCGTCGTCGTCGTCGTCGTCGTCGTCGTCGTCGTCGTCGTCGTCGTCGTGGTCGCCGTCGTCGTCGTCGTCGTCTTCGTCGCCGTCGTCGTCGTCGTCGTCTTCGTCGCCGTCGTCGTCGTCGTCATCGTCGCCTGAGGAGGCGGAAATCCGGACCCTCCCCAATAATCTTCCAGGGAGGGGTGGGGGGTGACTCCCCTCGCATTCCTCCCCCCCCTGCCAGCAGCGGCAGGAAGCGCCCTCCCGACGGCCGGAAGGAGGCGGCGTCGCACGGAGGCGGGGGGAAAGGTTGCGCCCGCGCGATGCTGCGCCCAGGGCTCTGGGCAGACTTGGCAAGCGGTGAACAATTGCCGGTTTCGGGGCCCTCCTCCTCCTCCTCCTCCTCCTCCTCCTCCTCCTCCTCCTCCTCCTCCTCCACCGCTACTCCCCAGGCCTCTCCCTGGGGTGCCTTCTGGCCAAAAATTTCGAGGCGAAGAATCCTGCGGCGGCGACGACGGAGGCCCCCAAGAGGCCCCCCAAAAAGGGGAGAAAACGAGGGGAGGAGAGAGGTGTGGGTACCCTTTTCCTCCTCCTGACCTGTTCCCCAGACTCTGGGAGGAGGAGGGGCGCCGGGAAGGAGCCCTTGAGGAGGCACAGAGGCGGCGGCCCCCGCGCCCCTCTCGCCAGAGGGCGGGCGGCGCGGCGCGCCCCCCCCCCCCCCCAACGAGCACGGCCCGCGTGGAGCTCCAAGGCGACGCCGCACGAGGAGAAGCTGCGGTCGGGAGCTTGCGCTTCGCGTGGCGCTGCGGCGGCCCCGGCGACACGCTACGGTGGGGGTGTTGGATAAGGAACCCTTAGATAAGGAATCCAGAGTCTGAGGGCCGATGGAACTCCAATCGAAGCTTGGCCACGGATGTCACCGCCGCCCTCATCAGACAAGGAATCCTCCAGGGTCTGCAGCCTCCTGGGCTCATTCCTTAACCAACGCCCCCAGTATGCCCTGCGAGCGGATAGCGCGTCGTTCCGCTCCGCGGGGCGGAAGGCCAGGAAAGGTTCGGGGCGTTGACGCCTCGGGACTGGGACGTGGGTAGCCTGTCGCGCCGCAGCGCGGTGGGCCAGAGCCGGCGGAACGACGCGCTATCCAAGCATTCCCGACCGTATCCCTGGAGCCACATTTGGAACGGGCTGGAAGAGAACAAAGGGATGATAAGGAGGAGGGAATGCGAATAGGGAGGACGGGGGTAGGAGAAGGAGCGACGGTACCGATACGAAACATATTGAAAAGGGAAAAGTGTGAGGAGGAGGAGGAGGAGGAGGGGGAGGGGGAGGAGGAGGAGGAGAAGGAGGAGGGAGGAGGAGGAGGAGGAGGAGGAGGAGGCGAGAGGAGGAGAGAGGAGGAGGAGAGAGGAGAGGAGGAGAATAGAGAAGGAGGAGGAGAGGAGGAGGAGGAGGAGAGGAGGAGGAGGAGGACGAGGAGGAGGAGGAGAGGATGAGGAGGAGGAACGAGGACGAGGAGGAGGAGGATGAGAGGAGGAGGAGGAGGAGGAGGAGGGGGAGGAGGAGGAGGAGGAGGAGGAGGAGGAGGAGGGGGGGGAGAAGGCGAAGGGGAGAAAGAGGAGGGAGGAGGAGGAGGGAGGGGCGAGGCACGGGGAGGAGGAGGAGGAGGCGAGCGTAAGAGAGTCTAAGAGCCAATCTCGCCTCCTGGCTTGAGAAGCCCAGATGGCTGCATCGGGTATCGCAATGGAGGCGGCCCCCGCCTGGCAAAATCGAGAGCGACGGACGGGGGGAGGGGAGAAAGAAGGGAGACTGGCAGACGTGCGATCGTAAGAGCTGGGCACGAGCGGGGCCCGCGCGCACGCCTGGCCAGGCACGGCAAAGGGATCCCTCGCAGGCCTCCAGGAGGAGGACACGGAGAGGGGGCGAGGCACAGCTGGAGCACCAGCAGGGCACGGGAGCGACGGACAGGTAGGGGGAGGAGCTCGTTCGGGAACGTCGGCGGTGAGGAGGGACGATGTGTGCGCAGTCTGTAGTTGCGAACCGCCATCGGGCTCACTCCGTTCACGTGTGAACCAGCCAAAGCCCGAGCAAGCAACTCCGACCGCGCGGCTCGAAGAACCGCTCGCCCCATGAATGGGGACGGAAGCGGATTTAGTGTGAAACGAATGCAGCGTGAAAACAAGACCCCTCGCATACGGAATTTGCGATTGGGCAACTGAGCGGCCGGCAAGATTTCACGCAGACCGTGAAGAAGAGGGGGGAGGAGGAGGAGGAGGAGGAGGACGAGGACGAGAAACTCAAAAGAGGGGGTGGGACGACCGAAAGCTGGCAAGCACTCCATGTTCATGCAATCGACGCACTCACGCTCGTAGCTCGCCCACTGGAAGTTTAATCGATTATCGGTGTCCGTTCTTCTTCATGCGAGGCCAGAGCAGCAGTTAGCCAAGAGTCCCGAGGGGACACGGCGGGGGCGAATCTCGGCGAAGCATCCAGCGACCAGGGGCGAGTGGAAGCAGGGCTCGCTGGAAGCAAGATGGTGCATCGGAGGCGACGCCCCAGACTGCTGGGGCCGGGGAGCACGTCGCCGAGGCGGCCGCAGCCCCAGCCGAAAGAGCCGAGCCGGACGAGCCGCACGAGGAGAAGCTTCACTCGGCGTCCAGCGGCGGGCCCGGGACGCCACGCCGGACCGGGGCCGCAGCTTCCTCTTCGGACCTGCTGGCCGGTCCGGCGAGCATCCTGGACCGAACCCTCGCGGCGAGAGCACAGCTTCGCGCCAGACGGCTCGAGAGAGAAAGAGGGAGGGAGGGAGAGGCCGAGACGGAATAGCACAGGAGGAGGAGGCGGAGGAGGGGGAGGAGGAGGAGGAGAAGGAGGAGGAGGAGGAGGAGGAGGAGGAGGAGGAGGAGGAGGAGGAGGAGGATCAGGAGGCGGATGCGGATGGGCTGCCCACTGTACACAGCATGAACGGGGCGGCCGCCATCCGCGACCGGCGAGGGCCTCCGAGGCGGCAGGGCCCCACCGCTCCAGAGGGGGCAGGGGGCGGACGGAGGGGGACGGGCGGGATCCTGCCCGAGAGCAGCGCGCTCCACCGCGGGGCGCCCTGGCAGAGTGCCCCGAGGGGAGGCGATGCCGACCCGACAGCCACAGGCACAGCGACGTGGGCCAGCGGGGGTGGAATCGGAGGAGGAAAAGGCACCGATGCCTCTACCCCCATCGCCCCTTCTCCCCGTGTTCGGCCTCCGCGGAGGCCCTCGTCGCCACCGCGGGATTCGCCTCGAAATTCTGGTCAGAACGCAGCCCAGGAGCGGTCCGGGGAGTAGCGGTATCGGCACCAGCTTCCGCAGTGGATGATCCATGATCCGAGCACTCGCCATCCAAGCAGCAAACCCAAGAACGAACGACAGCCCACGCCCACGGACATGGGCACCGCTGAAGCTGACATGTAGAATGCAATCCAGAAGACCAAAGCGAGGATCTCCGACTTGTGACGGGCCACAATCTTGAGCAGGCGCTGGGCGACAGCGGCAATCAGTGGCGAGGAGCGAACAGTATGCTTATGGCGAGCACGGTGAGCAGCGCGTTGAGGCCGATGGCGCCCAGGACCAGGAACACGTGGAGCATCTCGGGCTTCAGGAAGAGCCTCTTGAAACAAGTCTCGAGGCAGGAAAACGGAAAAGGAGGGGAGGAGGAGGAGGGGGAGGAGGAGGAGGAGGAGGAGGAGGAGGTAGATAGGTAGAGCGGCATTGGGGGGCAAGGCAGTGAATTCGGCCGCAAAGATGGGCCCCCGCCGTCGCCGCTCAGAGCGGCATCTTCATTGTGATCACAGCGCCACGCACGCCGATCACCTTGCCGAACGAGGCGTAGTCGTGTCGGCCATCCATATTCTCGAACTCGTAGTCATAGCCCTGCCCACCACGTAGCCAGCTCGTCCTCAGACTCCCGCTGGTGGTATGCCCTTCTTCACCGTAGCTCTCCCTTGAAGCGGCGCTCTGTGGGTGCTGTCCTTGGAGTTGCACTGCTGCTTCTGCTCCTCTTGGGGATCCGCCTCGGCCACCGCGGCGGTCGAGGGCCCCTGCTCGGTATACAGTGTGAACTTCGCCTGGTTGCAGTCGTGGCACTTGCTGATCGTCAGGTGATTCACGTTGCAGAGGTCTGTCGCCGCACCGAACTGGTCCTCGAACTTCCCGTGCTCTGTGAGAATGCTCTTGGTCTTGGCGCCCACGTCCTCGAAGCAGTGGGTCGAACTAAGCGAATGTCCCTTGCCCGCCTCCGTGCACTTGTCCGTGTAGATCTCCCTGCAGGCTCGGAGCGCCTGATCTCTTTGGTCTGAGTCGGCATCGGATACGAGCTGTAGACCGCGGACACGACCCAAGCGATCTGCTGAGTGTTGGCCAGACCTTGCTTGAGCATCACCGCGAGCGGCTTCTTCAGCTTGTGGTCGCACTTGGTCTGGTAGGCTTCACCTCCTCGTTGTTGGCGTCGTGTGGGGACTGGGCGCCGCAGCTGAGGCCAGCAGCCATGAGCATGAGGTGGAGGTGGCCTCGGCTTGGACATGCGCTGAAGCTGCCTGTAGGAGCAGCGCCAGTAGGGGGGCGGCATGTGGTGTATGCGCAAGCCGCGGACCTTAGGCTTGCCGTTCTTCTTATCGAGGGTGCGGCTCTGGCTGTGGTGGGCATTGAGAGGGGCGAAGCCGACGCGGTGCGCGAGGTAGAGGACTGACTCGAAGCTCTCCTGCGCGAGGGGTGCCTCAGCGAGCTCGTCATCGTAGCTCACGCCTGTCGTCATCGGCTTCTGCTTGGTGCAATAGGTGGGCAGTAAGATCATCAAGAAGATCTCGGGCAGTGGCCAGTCTGGCACTGAGGCGCGCTTCTTGAAGTACTTGAGCCGCTTAATGACGCCTTCGAGTGCTCGCAGGTGTTGTCTTCGTGTTTCGTGCTGGCTCTTCTGCTTCTCGAGGGGAGGTGTGAGGACCTCGGTCTGGTACTCGATCTCGTAGTTGGGGGCGGTCCCGATGTACTCCTCTCTGAGCTTGGGGCGCGCCTGGAGTAGCCGCAGACGTTACTTCATGAGATGGTAGTATTGGTCGAGCTTGGGCTTCTGGCGCTCGAAGAAGGGCTTGGCCGCCTCCTTCATGATGTTCACGATGAGCTCCCCGCATTCGTCCGCTGTGCGGTCCCCGAACACCTTCTGCTGCTTGTCCTGGTGCTTGCCGATGTAGAACTCCTGCGCGCCATTGAACTCCTTGCGGTACTTGCCCTTCTGCAGGGCCAGGGCCGTCTTGTCGTAGTCCCAGGCGGTCATCTTTAGATCTGTGAACACGTTCGGGATGATGACGTTGGCGGCTGCATTCAGTAGGACAGGGTCGCGCGGCACGTTGTCATTGATGAGTTGAGGTGCCTTGGCCTTTCGCCGACTGATTCTGCAAGAAGTAGTGCGGGAACATAGACCGTGGGGCAATGCAATGTAGTCGGGGCGAGTGGCCCGTCCATGGGCGCCGGTGTACATGGGCCTCGCGTGCCAGAAAATGTTCAGGATGCACCTGCCGTGCACGCCGAGCACGAAGTGGAAGGCGGCGGTTGCCTCTCTAGGTACTCCTGTAGGGCCAGAGTCTCCGCTCGCAAAGCTGGGCGAGGCGGGAAGCAAATCTTCCTGGCCGTAGTGGTCGTGCAGGTCGAGGCCGCTGATCGGCGTGCTCCTGGTGGGCGTCGCGTTCTGGGTCTTGTAAATCCGCTTGAGCTTCTCGTTGATCGTCTTGATCCGAGCGTAGTGGCGCTTGGCGAGCCCTGACCGTGGAGGAAGAGCCGCAACGAAGAGATTCGTGTCTAGTCCTCCTCTACGAAGGCTGGCTCCTGCGCGTCCTTGCATGTTCGGCGGCGGGCGGGGGAGCGCGGTCACACACTTGAGGCGGTAGCGGTTGCTGAACGCGTTGGCCACGCCCGCGTGATTGTTGGTGAAAGATCCACTGCCGTAACCCCTCGTGACGATGCGGTGCTGGTAGGTCTGGAGCTGGTCGACGGGGCTGGAGGCGTGCTGCCTGCGACGAGCGGCTGGTAACGCGATGACGTCGCCTGCGCTGAACTGTCTCGGCCGCTCCGAGCTTCTCAGTGGCTCGCCCGTGCTGCGCGGGTTGTACACACCCCAGCTCGGGAATGTCATCCAGAAGATCGCGAGAGAAGAAATATGGATGGCCAGCCGCGCTGGCATGACATGAAGGGTGCCCTGGGGGCGGAAGCTGCTCTGCGTGGAGTGCCTGCTGGGCCGCGAAGAATGGGGCTAGAGCAGGAGACGGCGGCTGAGGAGGAGGAGGAGGAGGAGGAGGAGGAGGACCAGTGTAAATCCAAGAGTCATCAACGATTTTGGAATTAACCCTGCCTCCAAGCTCCCTCTTCATAGGCCCTTACAGCGGTTCATTTCCATTGAGGGAACTGCCTCGTTGGAAGACAACCGTTTGAAGATTCTGGAGCATGCGAAAACATTGTTCTCGGGATTTCAACGCCACGTATCAACCTGACTGCTGCGTTTTGGCGATCCGGAATCGTGCCATAATACCATGTTTGGGATTCAACACCGCGAGTCAACATACCTGTTGCATTCGCAGAATCCTGCCTTCCGAAACACCATGCTTGGTACGCTAATCATGGGAACCCGCGAAACTCCTGCAAATGTCGAAAACAAATGCGCGCGGCGCTAAGGCGAGAACCACATTTTGAAAACCACACACCCTCAATCCGTGAAGCTCTTGCCAACTTTTACACATAATGTGCGGGGCACTACGGCGAGAGCCACATTCTGAAAATCACCCGCCCTCAATTCGTGAAGCTCTTGCAAATTTTGTAAACGAATGTGCGCGGCGCTACGGCGAGAGCCACATGTTGAAAACCACCCGCCCTCAATCCGTTAAACTCTTGCAGATTTTGAAAACGAATGTGCGCGGCGCTACGGCGAGAGCCACATTTTGAAAACCACTAGCCCTCAATCCGTTAAACTCTTGCAGATTTTGAAAACGAATGTGCGCGGCGCTACGGCGAGAGCCACATTTTGAAAACCACCCGCCCTCAATCTGCGAAACTCTTGCAATTTTTGAAAACGAATGTGCGCGACGCTAAAGCGAGAGCCACATGTTGAAAACCACCCGCCCTTCATATGTGAAACCGTTCACTGTTTAACCCTCATGTTCATAAATTGTGAGGATGTCTCAGGCGAAACGCCCGGCCCGCCCTAAAAACTGGCCTCGGGGTGCGACAGGGAGGAGTTATCTCTAATAAAGAATGGAGGAGGGGGAGGAGGAAGAGGAGGAGGAGGAGGAGGAGGAGGAGGAGGAGGTGGAGGAGGAGGGGGAGAGGGGATGAGTGGGGAGGAGAACGATGAGGAAGAAGGGAGAAAAGGAAGAAGAAGGAGGCGGAGGATGAGGATGATGAGGAAAAAATCGGGAAGGGAAGGGCAAGAGGGAAGGAGGGATAAGGAGCTGGAGGAGGCGAAAGGAGCAGAGGGGAGGAGAGGAGAAGATGGCGAGGAGAGGAGGAGAGAGCAAGAGAGCTTCTCTACAGGCCGCGCGCCCCACCCACGGCGAATGGCCCGCTCAGCTCATGCGCCACGGCGGCCGCCGTTAGGCCTTCTTCCTTCCCCCGGGCCCACTCGTGCAGAAATCAAAAGGCACCGCTACCGCTGCTCCACGGACCTCTCCCGGGGTGCGTTCTGACCAGCACTTCGAGGCGAGTCCAGCAGTGGCGACGAAGGCCTCCCCAGAGGGCCCCAAAGAGAGGGAAACGGAGGGGGGTACGGTTGGACCTGGGATAGAAGAGCATCGTTCAAGAACGTGAGACCCTCTGGTGGCCAAAACACACACACAGAACATCCGAGGGTACCCTCCCGGGGACGCGCAAGAACATCCAACTAACTCGAAGAGCATCAGGGTACCCTCCCCGAACCGACGTCGATTTTATACCTCGACCAGACAGTAGCGGTGGGGGTACTGCTTTCCTCCGCTGACACTCTCCTCCACTCATCTGCATGCAAGAGGCTGAGAGCTCTGCATCGCGCTCGCGCCGTCGCCCGCCGCCGTCGTCGTCGTCGTCGTCGTCGTCGTCGTCGTCGTCGCCATCGCCGTCGCCGTCGCCGTCGCCGTCGCCGTCGCCGTCGCCGTCGTCGTCGCCGACGCCGTCCGTCGTCGTCGTCGTCGTCGTCGTCGTCGTCGTCGTCGTCGTGGTCGTCGTCGCTGTCGTCGTCGTCATCGTCGTCGTCGTCATTTTCGTCGTCGTCGTCGTGGCGAGCCTCCGGTCGCGGAAGGGAACCGGCTCTAGACCCAGACCCCCTCGAGTCATGAAAAAATCGCGACGGGAGTTGTTTTGATATTTTCCGCCTCTGGGGGCCCTCGCCGGCCCTCCGGACCGTCAAAGAACGACTCTGGATGAGAAGCAGGTCCCGGGGAATGGGCCGAGACCGCTGGCCCCCCCCCCGATTTCTTTAACCACAACGCAACAGCAACAGCAACAGCAACAGCAACAGCAACAGCAACAGCAACAGCAACAGCAACAGCAATAACAACAACCACAACAACAACAATACCAACAACAACAACAACAACAACAACAACACCAATACCAACACCAACACCAACAACAACAACAACAGCAACAGCAACAGCAACAGCAACAGCAACAGCAACAGCAACAACAACAACATCAACAACAACAGCAACAACAACAACAACAACAACAGCAACAGCAACAGCAACAGCAACAGCAACAGCAACAGCAACAGCAACAGCAACAGCAACAGCAACAACAACAACAACAACAACAACAAACAACATCAACAACAACAGCGAACCTGACGTCGGGGGTCTGGGTCTGGAGGATGTCTCGGGCGCCGTGGCCGTTCGCTCGCCGAACGCTCTGGGAGCGCCCCGGAGCGACGCGTCGCCGGTCCTGGCCCCGCCCGGCCGAGCTGCACACCGCCGCCGCAGCCCGCCCGGTGCGCCTTTTTGGTGTCCGGGGGGCGGGTCACCGCTCGCAGAGATCGCCCCGGCAGTCAGGCGCGCGCGCTCGCCGGGTCCGAGGTGCCGATGGCACCCAGACCTCCGCGGCGCCGTGGCCTCGTCGTCACGGCGTCGTGGCCGTTACGGCGTGTTCCCCCCCGGAGCTCTCGGCCCTGCTTCCCCAGGGCTGCGCGTTTTGCCGCGGGTCTCTCCCAAGGCCCGAGGAAACACGGCGCCCCTGGATGCCGAAAGGACAGGGGAGCAAAGCGGCAAAAGGGCGGTCCTCGTGCTTGCGCTATGCTTTGCGACGCCGGGAGGTCTGGGTCGGGCCTGGCAGGGCGCACTCGAGCAGACATCTGGTGGTGGCGCCGCAGGCCCAGGCAGTGATGCCACAGGGGGCCACCACTGGCGGGGGGGGGGGGGGGGCAACTCCTCCCGAGCCAGCCAGGGGGACCCCGCACGCGCCCGCCCAGAACGGCCCCCGAGCGCCCCACGGCGCACGAGAACGGCTGGATCCTGGATCTTCGCCCCCGCCCAGAACGACGGCAGACACCCCCTCGGGCACACCCTCACGGCTGGATCCCGGACCCAAGGCGTCCAACACGGCGGGAAAGGCAGAGAAAAAGGGGGAGGAGGAGGAGAGGAGGAGGAGGAGGAGGAGGAGGAGGAGGAGGAGGAGGAGGACGAGCCAACACACCCCAAGGCGCACCAACACGGCGCCCGATCCTGGAGCTTCCCTGCTCGATCCTCGACCTGGCAAGGGCCACAGCAGTCGCGCGAGATCAACAAAAACGTCCTGCCAGCGGGTGCCCCACGGGAGCGTCTGAGCCCCCGGTGGCCCCGGAGGCCACAGGAAGCCCTCTGGGCACCTCAGGGAAACGCGAGCATGGACGAACCGACGACGAAGGTGCCCATTGACTCCTGGGAGCAAGATTTCGGATCGTGTGCGCCTACGCTCGTGAACTTTGGTACGCCCCGAACACATAGGTATATATATATATATATACACATACATATATAGGTATATGTATATACATATGTATATTCACACACAAACATACATACATACACACACATACATACATACATACATACAGGCATACATACATACATACAGACAGACAGACAGACAGACAGACAGACGTACGTACGTACGTACATACATACATGCATAGATGCATACATACATACATACATACATACATACACACACCTGCATACATACATACATACATGCATGCATGCCTGCATGCATACATGCATATATACATATATACATACATACATACGTACACACATACAAACACACATACGTACATACATACATGCATACAAACATACATACATGCATACATCCATACATACATACATACATACATGCACACATACATACATGCATACATACATACATGCATGCATGCATACATGCATGCATGCATGCATACATACCTACATACATACGCACACCGGCATACATACATACATACATACATACAGACAGACAGACAGACAGACAGACAGACATGCATACATGCATATATACACATACATACATACATACATGCATACATACATACATGCATGCATGCATAGATAAATACAAATGCATACATGCCTGCATGCATACATACATACAAACATACATAGATACATGCATGCATGCATGCGAGCATGCATGCATACATACATACATACATATATACATATATGCATGTACATTCATACGCAGACGCACTCCGACGAATTTTGCATGTACCTCATTTTGTAAAAAAGGTCGCTGGCTCTCAGTGGTGATCTGTACACCGCCGCCCTCCCCTTGGGCCCAGGAGCGATCCAATGGGGGGTGTTTGTGTATACGTTGTGTGCCGGATTTGCGATAGCATGTCGTCGTGGCTGCCCCAGCGATGCGCTACACATGCCTTGCGAGCGGGTAGCGCGTCGCTCCGTTCCGCGGGGCGCGGCGGCTCGGGAAAACTCACGGGAGGTGGACGCTCGGAGACTAGGGAGTGGATGGCGTGTCGCGCCGCAGCGTGGCGGGCCAGAACCGGAGGGGCGACGCCAGGTCCAAAAGTTCCTGGCCGTGTCCCTGGAGCCAGAGTTACGATGTAGACAGGACGCAGGAGTCCCAGAGGGAAAAAGGGATAATGCGGAGGAAACAATGCGAAGGACCGTACCAATAGGAAGAAAGGAGAAAAAGGAGGAGGAGGAGGACGAGGAGGAGGAGGAGGAAGGAAAGAGGAAAAGGCTGAAGCGCAGGAAGAGGCAGAACAGAGGAAGCAAAGAGTCCTGCACTGTAGTGGTAGCCCCCCTTCCCAGACACCCCACGTCGTGATTTATTCACGACCCGACCCACAGGAGGCCCGGATCCTCTCCCTGGGACCGGCTTTTCATCCCGAGTCGTGTTTTGACGGTCCCGAGGCCTGGTGAGGGCCCCTAGCGGCCGAAAATAGCGAAAAACCTCCCGTCGTGATTTACCCACAACGTGGAGGGGTCTGGTACTGGCACCGCCCAAGGTGTGCCACAGGGCCAGAGCGCCCTCCTCCTCCAGCCCCCGCTGCCCGCTCACGTCTGCGGCGTCCCGAGGGGCCGCCGCTGCCCCTTCCAGCGCGTGCGCTGGAACATGAACTGGTGGTTCTGGCGCAGGGCCTGAACCCGAGTGCGCACCTCAGGCGGCCCATCCTCCTCCTCCTCCTCCTCCTCCTCCTCCTCCTCCTCCTCCTCCTCCTCCTCCTCCTCCCCCTCCTCCTCCTCATCCTCCTCCTCCTCCTCCTCCTCCTCCTCCTCCTCCGCCTCCTCCTCCTCCTCCTCCCCTCCTCCTCCTCCGCCTCCTCCTCCTCCTCCTACCTCCACCTCCTCCTCCATCCCTCCTCCTCCCTTTCCTCCTCCTCCACCTCCTCCTCCTCCCCCCCTCCCCCTCCTCCTCCTCCTCACCTCTCACCTCCTCCTCCTCCTCCTCTCCTCTTCCTCCTCCGTCCTCCTCCTCCTCCTCGTCCTCGTCCTCGTCCTCGTGCCTCGTTCCTCCGTCTCCCTCCTCCTCCACCTCCACCTCCAGCTCCTCCTCCTCCGCCTCCACAATTACACAATATGAAAATACTCTCCCACTTCCCCCCTGATGGCGTCCCGAAGATACCCGACACCCCCCCCCCGCGTACTGTTTTCTTACACGCAGGATTCCGTGGAAACGGGTTTTCGCCTGCGTTTTTTTTCAAAATACTGCTCTCGCTGAGGCGCCGGCCTCATTTCTGCCCCCGAATCGTTCCGAATCGTGCTCCCGCTGCAGCGTGGGCCTCATTTTCGGATCGGTGTTTGGCCTCCGTCGTTCAGGATGGCGTTCTCGCCCCAGCGCGGGCCTCTTTCTCGCGCGCCCATCCGCCCGCACCACCACCACCACCACCACCACCACCACCACCACCACCACCACCACCACCACCACCACCACCACCACCAACACAACCACCACCACCACCACCACCACCACCACCACCACCACCACCACCACCACCACCACCACCACCACCACCACCACCACCACCACGCACACACGCACGCAACGCACGCGCACCACCACCCCGCTACGCAACCGCGGCGCGCGGAGCCACAGGTCCGCTAACGTCTACGGACACCGTCGCGGATAGAGAAAATCACGCCATGGTAAGGGAAGGGAGGGAGGGGAATGACGTCAGATATGACGCGAGCGCACCTAGCTTGATATGATACTACTCTCCCTCTTCCCCG
>CAUYUJ010015982.1:75344-143938 GCA_963575745.1 Prorocentrum cordatum
CTCCTGGCCGCGCGCGACGCGCGCGGCGCGCGGGGCCTCGGCGACGCCCCTCTCGAGCCTCTCGAGGCCGGCCGACCGCGACGGCGCCGCCAGCGCCGACGAACGACGGCGTGCCGAGCCGCCCGAGGCGTGGCCGAATGCCGCCGCGCGCGGCGCGCGCGGGCGGCCTCTCGAGCCAGCGACCGACGGCGGCGGGCCGCCGCGCGTGGCGCGCGCGCGGAGGGCAGGGCAATGGGGCCCTCCCCCGTGCGGGAGGGGGGGCTGCGGGGCGGCGCGGCCCCAGCGATGGCCGCGAGGGCCTCCCAGGAGGCCCACGGAGAGGAAGGCGAGGGAAGGCTGGCGGTACCCGGTGCCGTGTCCTTCTCGGAGGGGCGGGCGCGGAGGCTCGCGCCCGCCGCCCCTCGGGGGCGGCGGAGGGTGGGGCTGTATACGGGGCGGCAGGGGGGGGCCGCCGGCGGCCTTCCCCCGGCCGCTCTCCGCCCTACTTCTGCCCCTCCCCTCACCATCCCTCGGACGTCTGTCACCTCCTCCTCCTCCTCCTCCTCCTCCTCCTCCTCCTCCTCCCCTCCCCTCACCATCCCTTGGACGTCTGTCTATTCCAAGTGCATTGTTTGCCTTCGTGCGTGTACTGTACTTTCCCGCAAGGTGATCCCAAACAAAGCCTCTCGAGGGCCCTCGCCGAGGTGCCAGAGCTCCCCCATCCTTTCCCCCCTCCCTCCCGCGTCCTCTGCTCGCGAGATGGCGACGGCGCTGGATGCCTGGTCGACCATCAAGCTCCAGGCGCCGTGAAGTCTTTTCCTTTTTCCCCCTTAGGGGCCTCGACGTGCAGTTGTGTCTCTGAGCGTGTGCAAGGCCTGCACCCTTGCGCGAACGAGCACGGACTATCCTTCAGAAGACGCTCCTGGGACCCGTTCATAATCACCTGAGTGGCCGCAGTGGCTCCTCCAATGGCCACCATTGGACCCCAGCGGCCCCCCACAAGCCTAGAACCGCCTCCAGTGTCTCCTCCAGTGGCCCCCCGCGGCCTCCAATGGCCTCCAGTGGCCTCCCGTAGCCCCCAGTGGCCTCCACTGGCGCGGGCAAACGACTGTAGACCAAATGAAAATGAGAGGCTCCCAGGATCGTCTTCTGAAACAGCCCCGTGCCGACGTGGAGCGAGAGCGAGCCCGCCCTACCCCGGGGCACGAGTCTCCACACCGTCCCCTCCCCCCGCCCCGGCCCCCTCGTGGAGCGAGCGGTCGCCCCCGCCCTCCCCCCGTGCACGACGCCACCGTTCCCCCCCGCCCCCTCATGATTGGACGCCCGAATTTATCCAGGACGACTGCTCTCCGGGGTACAGGCAACCCGTATAATAAGGACGCACGATAAGGATGCAGGGGCCTTGGAAGGCCACTTCGAGACTTTTCCAGAGGGGTGCGGCCAGCGAAAGTGGCCAAGGATGGGCCGAAAGGGCGGTACCCTGGGGAAGGCTGCCCATCCTTACCATACGGATTGCCTGTAACTCCGGTTTGGGTCACTGCCCCCAGCCCTGATGCTTCGGGGGGTGAACATCCGAGCTATCCGGGGCAACTGCGGTCCGGGGCAACTGCGGTGTGCGCCCCCGCGTCGCGAATCTGTACTGCCCCCGGCCCTGATGCTTCGTTCGGGAGGGCTGGACGCCCCAGTGAACCGGGACCAAGTGCGGTCCGGGGTGACTCCGGCTCGGGCCCTCGAGGCGCGAGTCTGTAGCTATCCCTGACCGCCCCCCGCCCTGAGGGTTCGGGGCTGATCCACCGTTCCACCTCCCTCTCATAGAATGCGAGGGGCGGCATGTCGGCAGTGGGTTCAACAGGCCGCCCGATGCTCCCGGAACGAGCGCTGGTCTCGGCCAAGCGGATCTTGTCAAGAGAAGCAAGCGGGGGAAAACGGCGGAGGAGGAGAGCAAGCAGCAGCAGCAGCAGCAGCAGCAGCAGCAGCAACAGTATAAGGCAGGAAAGGGGACGCAAACAAAGAAGAATAGTAACAACCTTTGGGGATCTTGTCAGCAATCCGCGGGATGTTGCCCAGACGAGCACCATACAACAAAAACTGCGATCGCGAGAAAACTGAGTAACACAAACGGGATTAGCTATCAGGATGGTAATGGCAACAGCTAAGACTGGCTAGATCTCCACTTTCAGGAGCAAGCGGTACATGTGCAGCGACGAGCGTTCCTCAACTTCGAGACTTCAGAACATGAAAATGGAGCCCACATTCCATCTGCGCGGCTTGATTGACAAGGAAATATTGAAATTGTTGACGGTCTAGTGCTTTCAGCAAATGCTCACGCGAAGGAGAGCGGCGCATTCTGTGAGACACCTCCCGATGACGAAGGCGCTCCTCTGACGATTCCTTTGGGTGCGCGGAGTGGGTTTCCAGGCGCGCTCCCGCTCGTTTCGACATGAGGCAGAAGGGGAGGTTGGAGGGGGGGTCTGGCTCTGGACCTCTGCTTGATGCGGACTGTTGGAACAGTGGTCCTACGGGGGGGTAGGGGGGGGGGCTCACATGCCAAAACAGGCGCCCAAAACAGTCCAAGAATTCTACTCCTTTTGGGTGGGGGACGGGGGACGAGGGGCCCGCGCGACCCCCCCCCCCCCCCCCTGGCCAAAACAACGAATAAGAAAACGATCACGAAGATTAGATTGTTTCGAGCGATCCCAACCGAAACCTTCGGCGTATGCTCCCAACGGTGCGCGCCCCTCCTGGAACGACGTGGGCGGGGCCCAACGGTGTCGGCCAGCGCGGCGACCGGGCCAGGTCGCAAGTTGAGGTTTACCAAAGTCTAGCAACCCCAGGGCGCCTGACAGAAGAAACCGAAACAAGTCCCTGGAGCGACAGACCAGCCCCCCAAACGAGTCTTGCGAGACGCACACACTAGTTCGGAGAAGATCTGCAGCATGTTGACAGAGGAAGAGAAGGAGCAGCAGCAGCAGCAGCAGCACGAGAAGGAGGCGGACGACGAAGGAGGAGGAGGTGAGGCGGGCCTCTCCTTCCTTCAGCTGCTCTGGACGCCCCATCCTCCTCTGACGACGGGGCGCATGTCGCGTTCGATAAGACGCCGTGAAGTGGTGGCTGGCGTATGCCTAGCACTTTGCTGTATTACGTTCGCTTCGATTCTGGCCCAGCGTAGTATTTGACATTATGCTACTTTGTGTTATGTTGTGGACGGACCGGCGTGACGTCGTGACGCCTTTTACATTTGCTATGGCATCTAGTCGGTTGTTGCTGCTACTGTTTGTTTCTGTGGCCAGCCTGGGCTTGGCGCGCATGTCGCGTATGATTGGCCGCCAGTACTCGGTCTCTGCTGACTTCTACTCTATCACGTTGTGTTCGGTTCTGTTCGGATCTATACACGAAGTAAGGTTGTTTCTGTTCTGTCTCGGCGATGCGGCGTGACGTCGTGACGTCTGCCCCGTTCGATATGTCGTCTAATCGGTCTGTGGCCAGGCGCGGATGCTGCGTTTGACAGTGCACCCTTAATTTGTCACTGCTTTATTTAACAATGTTCAACTGTGTTATGATCGATCAGGCTCGATTCTGCGATGCTACAATATGATGGCTTGTGTTGTTGACGGGACGGCGTGACGCCGTGACGCCTGTCACGTTAGATACGTCGTCCGATCAGTCGTTGCTGCGCCTGTTTGTACCTGTGGGCCGGCTGACTTCGGCGCGAACGTCGCGTTTGATTGTGTGATGGTCTGGCCGATTAGGGTATGAAGTTCCTCTTCAAGCTTATGTTTCTCGTATTTAAAAGTATGCCCTGTAATGCTCACCTCTGTCATTGTATGATATGATATGCTCTGCGCTGTGGACACCACGTTATAGCTTGATATGTATGTTATGTCAGGTTATGCTATGCTATATATGTGATGCTGTTTAGGCTGTGCTCAGGTCGCTATACTATAGTGCATGATAGCCAATCATGTTATAGCAATAACTCAGCAGTTCTGCCATGTTATGCTGGTTACGGTGTGCTCTATTCGATATATGATGCTGATTTGATAATGTTCTACTATGTTGAGCTCAAGTATGTCTGTTCTGTTCTCGACGATCCGCCGAAACGCCGTGACGCCTGCCACGATAGATACATCGGCCGATCGGTCCTGCGCCTCTTTGCCCTGGTGGCTACCCCGACCTCGGAGCGCACGTCGGGTTTGATTGCATTGTAGTGCGATAGAATATGTATGTGTTCTTGTGTTTTATGGAATGTTCTGTCATGTGACGAAATGCTGCGATGGTGTGCTGCGACATTGTGCAATGGTATGCTTCGATATGCTACGCTAGGTGTTTGTGTGCTCTGTGTTTGTTTCATGATGTGTGGTGTTCTGTTATGCTCTGCAAGCTCCATGGTGTCATTGCATGCGTTGTTATTATGTGTCCTGTTATGTCCTGTTCTGGCGTGCTGTGACTTAGTACGCATTTTCATGCTACATGTCATGGCATGTGTTCTTACGCGATGCTTTGATGTGCTATGTCGACCTCTGTCACGGCATGCTGTTTCATGTTATGGAATTGAGCGCTTGATGCTGTGCTACAGTGTGATATGGTCTGGCATGGTATGTTGTGATATGTTCAGTCATGGTGTATTATGTTATGCTCTGTGATGTTATATTATGAGGTGCGGTGTTACGCTCTGTTATGTATGATCCAGCATGGCATGGCTTATTGTGTCGTGCTGCGCTACGTGCTGCTACGATGTAACAAAATATGCAGCGATCTGCCATGTATGATGTGTATTATGTGATGCGATGCTACCGCCATGTTGTCTGTGCTGTGATGTTGTGTTGAAGTGTTGTGTCGTCTGTCATGGTATGAGTTGTTATGAAATGATTTGGCATGTTACGTTATGGTATGCTCTGATATGTTATGGTATATGTGCTCGGGTATGTCAAAGCATGCGTTGTTATGCTGTGCTGTCTTATGATATGGTACAATATGTCACCATGTTGTGTAAGACTGTGGTGGTATGTTCAGTCCTGCGGTGTGGCCTTGCGGTATGCTTGCTTTGTCATGGCATGGGATGCTATGTGCTGTGATGCTGTGCCGTGGGGTGTGCACTGCTCTGCCATGGTGTGCTATGATACGGTACGGCATGTCCTGGTCTGGTATGGTACGCTCGGATGTGTTATGTTGGGTGGTGTGGCGCTATGCTGTTGTCTGCCATAGCTTATCGTATTGTGCTGTACCAGGTTTGCTTTTTAAGAACACCGCCCTGTCATGTTTTGATGTGTCGACGCGAGGCGGGACCACTCGGGGGCACTCGGGGGACCCGGGAACCTGGCGGCCGCGGTGGGCACAGTGGAGCGCGGCGAGATCCTCGGGGATATATACTCGGGAGCCAGGGGGATCTGGTGGCCGCGGTATGCAGAGTGGCGGGAGGCGGGACTCTCGGGGATACTAAGGGAGCCTGGAGATCTGGCGGCCGCTTCATGCAGAGTGACGCGAGGCGGGATTCTCGGGGATACTCGAGAGCCTGGGGATATGGCGGCCGCGGTACGCAGAGTGGACGGGTCGGGAGGTCTGCCCTTGAGATTTAGCGGCCCCGACCTGTCGGGTGGGGAACGAACGGTCCCTCCTCCCTCTACTTATACCTTCTGCAGGGGGGGAAGGAGGAGCAAGGACGACAGCGGCCACAGGAGCAGGAGGAGTGGATGAGGAGGAAGGGGGTAGGAGAAGGCGGAGGGGAGGGAAAGGCGGAAAACTGCAGGCTCGCAAGGGTCCCGCAATCTGCTTCCGAAAAGAAACAATTCGTGGCTGACGACACGGCCCCGAAGGAGCAAAAGCCAGGCGCAGGGAGAAAGCGGCGGCACCCCACAAGTGCGCGGCCCCCAGGCGAGCCGAGGAGTCGTCTGGTGCGCCACGCACAAAAGTGGGTACACCGAAACAGCCATATGTGGTGTACACCCCGAAAACAGACTCGAAAGCAGACAGAGTGAAAATTCACTTTGGAAGCCCCAGATCCTCAGACCATCCCTCAGGCTCTTTTGCCCGGCTGCCCTCTCGCTACGGCTCCAGCGCTGACCCTCAACCGTGCGTTTACCATCGTTTCCTCGGCTCGCCTAGGCGTATCAGTACCCACCGCCGTCGAAGAAAAAATGCAGTCAGGGGCGTAATGATCCAGGCCCCCGAGAAAAGGAGGAGGCTGCGGAGAAGGAGGAGGAGGAGGAGAGGGACAGGGGGAGGCGAAGGAGGCGGAGGAGGAGAGGCGAGTAGAAGCAGCAGCAGTCAGCATTGATAGCATTGATAGCAGCACGCCGGCCCCTGGCTCCACGGAAGCTGCACCGGGTTGAGCACAGCCGTTTCGCCTCCACGGAGGCTGGGCAAGGTCGGAGGCTCGCTTCCTCCTGTCCCGCCAAGTGCTCCTCCTCCTGCCCCGAAATCCCCCCCTCGCTCTCAGCAGAGTGCAAGTCTTCCTCTCACCTCTCCAGGTCCCCCTGCACACACTTGGTCGCGGTGGAACCGAGACGCGGTCCGGGTGCAGACGCATGTCCTTCTTGTCCCGCAGCTGCCTACTCATGTTTCCGGCCAGGCCCCTCAAGCAAGCGCTCACATGAATTAGACACCCGTGGCTGTGTGACGCGGTCTTGGGGGAGACATCATGAAAATCTGTAGTCGATCGACACACCCAGCCCCTAGCGGCAAGCCACAAGGATCATGTCGTATTCCAGGCGCGCTGTACTTCCATTGCGGTCGGTTGCGATCGGCGCCGGGCTTCACGGGGCATTGCCAACCCCTGCTGCGACCGCGGCCATGCACCGCCTGCGCGTGCCCGACAACAAAAACGCGCCGACTTGTGGTGGCGGAGTCCGCGGGCGAGGCCAGCGGCACTGGGCGACCCCACCCTTGCCCGCACGGCCGCCGCCCAGGCGGAAGGGGCCGCGAACGCATGGAACGGTGAAACGGACCCTGGGGGCTGCACACGGGGATTCGTGGAACGGGCCGAGGGTCGCCAGTGCCGAAGCGCTGATCAATGTCGTCCATTCTGAAGGGGCCCCAGGACACACAAATAAATACACACAAATAAAAATATCCCCCATATTCTTCTATATTTTCTGGGTTTTTGTCTTCCCCCCACTTCCCATATTTTCCCATATTTTCCTGGGGCATGACGATTAATTGTGTCTGTGTGTTTTTTCCCTCCTGACATTTACCCATCGTGTGCGGCACCTGGCCCACGTGGCATGTGGAGCGTTGCAAAAAAAGGCCTTGCCTTCGAGGATCGAAAGGGTTGCCATCTCTTCCCCGGCGGAAGGGGGGGCGGAAAGATACGGATACGTGTTGTCCCCGGACCTCTCTTGGGGTGCGTTCTGACCAGAATTTCGAGGCGAATCCAGCGGTGACAACGAGGATTCCCCAGGAGGACCAGGAAAGGCCGAAAACGAAGGGGGACAACACGTATCCGTATCTTTTTCTCCCCCGAGCGGAAGGCCGCGGAAGTGCCGCGGAAGGCGGCGGGAGTAAAAGTAAGCCGCCTCCGCCGGCGGAAGCTGCTGGCAGAAGGGCGGCGGAGGCCGGCGACAAAGCAAAAGTCGGCCTCTTGCAAGAGATGCCAAGCTTTTTTGGGGGGCTCCGGACTCTGGAGGCCCCGATGTGCCAGCAGCATGCACTGACGAGGGGGACGACGGGGGCGCCCGAGTGATGCGCCGAGTGCAATTGATGGGCCTGTTTTCCACCACCACCACCATATGTTGGAGGGGGAGGGGGTCCTCCTCCTCCTCCTCCACCTCCTCCTCCTCCACCTCCTCTTCGTCCTCCTCCTCGTCCTCCTCCATCCCCCCTCCAACTTATGGTGGTGGTGGTGGAAAACAGGCCCATCAGCAATCGACACCACTGGGCCCTGGTGGCTCGGGCGGTACCGAGCATGGCCAGGCTAGGCGGGTGTGTCAGGGCACGGGGGCGGGGGCGGGGGAGGGGGGGGGCAAGGGGCAAGGGGTCCCACGTGTCGGGGTGGAAGTCCGCGGCCCTGCCAGAACGCCCCATTCGGCGTTGCTTGCAGGGGTGAGTCCACGCAGCACCCATGAGGTTGGTTGCCTTGCCATTCATCAGATAATACCTGCGGAGTGCAAGCTGCGTGGCGAACCTGCCGGCAGTCGGCGAAGAACTGCCAGTCCGCCCCATTGACAAGACCGATGCGCTCAAGCCCGGCGCAGGCATGTACGAAAAAAATAGCCTGAACAATCACCCGACGCTAATTCACCTACCTTGGCCCATCTGTGCATTTCCCTGATACTCCTCCTCCTCCTCCGCACGTGCTGCCTTCCTCCCCCCCTGCTCCTGCAGCTCCTCCTCCTCCTCATCCTCCTCCTCTTCCTGCTACTTCTTCTGCTGGCAAACATCCTGCTGTTTCTCCGCATGCTTTCCATCAATAGTCCTCGTCAGCCGTGTATTGTCCTCGTCTTCTTGCTCGTGCTCATCCTGCTGCCGATCCTCCTGCTTCCCCCATCGTGCTGAGCTTGCCAACATCGTCGGGCTTGCGCTTGTGCTGTCGTTGTCGAGATGCGCTGGAGCCGAGAGGAATGTGCAAGTCTTCCCTGCCTGGAAATTTGGACGCCCGAAATGGGTACGGAAAGAATGGGTGCAATGCCCAACAACAAATCTTGTACCAAACCAACAGCGGCCGCTGTTGGGCAGGCGGCCTTCTGTCTCGAATGGACACAGGCTGCGGCGGCGTGGACAGCGAGTCCTGTTCAAAATGAGCCAGATCCGCTGTTGGGCATTGTACCCATTCTTTCCGTGCCCAGCCCGTTCGTGCAGAGGAAAGCAAAAAACGACAACATTCCTGCAAATCACCCCGCCTCGAACAAAGGGGTGCGTCCGCACTCAGGCCGCAGACGCACTGCCCGTCTGCACACAGGCCGCACTCCCCCCCCCCTCCTCCTCCTCCTCTTTCTCCTCCTCCTCCTCCTCCTCCGCCGTCTCCTCCCTCTCCTCCCTCTCCTCCCTCTCCTCCTCCACCTCCACCTCCATCTCCACCTCCTCCTCCTCCTCCTCCTCCTCCTCCTCCTCCTCCTCCTCCTCCTGTACCTAGCCCCTCAAAAGTCGATCCCCGCACCTCTCTGGGGGCGCGTTTTGACCAGGACGACGCCGAGGCGGATGCAGCCTCCCCGAAGCCCAAAAAGGGAAACAGAAGCTCCAAAGATAAGTTCGATCTGCCCTCGAATCTCGGCCCTCCTCCTCTTCCTCCTCCTCCTCCTCCTCCTCCTCCTCCTCCTCCTGCCAGGTGCCGCGGCCGTCGCCCTCCCCTGCTCAAACGGGCAGAGGGGGGGGGGCCCGGGCCGACGCCAGTGGGGCGAGGAGACGGGCGAGGTAGGAGGAACACGGAGGCGGCGGCGGGGCGGCGGGGGGGCGGGGGGGAGAGGCAGGGGGGGAGAAGGAGAACGAGGAAAGGTACGACGACGAAGAGGACCAGGGGGGCGGCGAGCGGGGAAGGCAGGCAGGAGGACGAAGAAATACGAGGAGATGAAGGAGGAGGAGGAGGAGGAGGAGGAACGGAAAGACGGAGGAGGAGGAAAAGGGGGAGGAGGGAGGAGGCCGGAGACAACATGAGGGCGGAGATGAGGAAGGGAAGAAGAAGAGGAAGAGGATGAGGGAGAAACGAAAGGGATGAGGGAAGAGGATGAGGGAGGGGAAAGAGGAGGAGGAGGAGGCAGCAGACACAGGCGGGCTCCTGTCTCGCTGGCGAACTCCTTCATGTTCGCCTCGTTCTCCTCCTGCAGTTCCCGCACCCCCACCCCTTCCCTCCGACCACCCACCTTACACACCTCCACTTCTCCCTCCCCGTCGTTCCGTCCTCGCTGCCTCCTGGCTCCTCCCGCTCTCCTCCCTCCCTCCCCCCCCCCGGCCCGCCCCCCCCTCCCCTACTCCCTTCTCCGCCGTCCTCCCTGCTCCCCGCTTTCCCTCGCTCCCTCCCCATCCTCTCTCTCCCCCTTCATTTGCCCCAAACTCTCCATCTACGATTGCTCCAAACTCTCCCCCTTCACTTGCCCCAAACCCTCCCGTCCCCCGCCCCCGTCCCGCATCCCCGCGCATCCCCCTTCGCCAGAACTATCGCACAATGAGGCGGCTTCATCCAGAATCTATCCTACTCCTGTTCCTCGTCCGTCTCCTCCTGTGCCCTCTCTTATTCGCGTGATCATCACCATCACAATCACCATCACCATCACCATCAAAAGCACCATCACCATCAGCATCAGCATCAGCATCAGCATCATCATCACCATCATCATCATACTCATTATCATCAGCAGCATCATCAGCATCAGCATCAGCATCAGCATCATCACCACCATCGTCATCGTCATCACCATCATCAGCATCAGCATCAGCAGCATCAGCATCAGCAGAATCAGCATCAGCACCATCACCATCATCACCATCACCAGCATCATCATCATCATCATCATCAGTATTATTATCATCATTCTCATTATGATCACCATCATTGAATCGAGTTGGCTTCATTGTGGGGAGGTGCAGCAGCCGAGATAAGAAACGCGCACGTACAGGCACATACACACACACACGCTCAGTTTCCCTCGGACACGCCGATGACTCCAGTGGACGGGCGCATGATAAGGGAAATCGTTAACCACGATGTCGCCTGAGGCGCGGTCAAAACCGCTACCCCCGGCGACTGGCCGAACGGGAAAGCACGGAGAACGCATGAAAAGCGAGCACTTGGACGGGGAGACAAAAAAGGCACTGGTAATCGGGACATATGCCTTCTCAACCGCTCGGGGCCCTTCCTGGGCCCTTGGACGGGACAACGACGACGCGGAACGAAAAAGCAGGGCGTTGGGAACGGGTCGGGACTTCCCGGGACCGTGCATCCCAGACCTCCGACGTCATGAGTGTTCATGACGTGACCCCCGAGAGGTCTCGACCCATTCCCCAGGACCGATTTCTCGTCCAGCGTCGTTTTTTTACGGTCCCGAGGGCTGGTAAGGGCCCCCAAAGGCCGAAAATAGTGAAAAACCTCCCGTCGTGATTTTGTCATGATTCGAGGGGGTCTGGGATTGCGGCGATCAAAACGCCGCATGCCTGGGCACTGCCCGGGCCCATCCAGGGAGCGTCCTGGCGAGAACTGCGAGGAGGAGCCAGCCGTGGCCACGCGAGAAGGGCAGTGGCACCGGCATCCATCCCCTCCCTCTGTGGAGTTGTGGATGCCACGACAATGGACACCCTAACAATCCTGTCATTGAATGTTTGATGTGTCTCAATTGTAGGAAGATGATCTAAACATGTCTGAAACATGTTGAACACATGTTTTAGACATCTGGAACTTATTTGGCAACATGCTTCCTCTCCGTTGATGCCCCCCCTCCTCTTTAGAGGGCAAGGCGAGAGAGAGAGCGCCAAGCCACTTGCGCTGGAGGGGGAGCGGGAGCGGACCGACGGAGGAGCTGGACGGCGGGCTAGGAGCGCGCCGACGCCAGCAGCGGGGGGGAAACCGAAAGTCGGGCCGGGCGACAGGGGGGGACAGCAGAGGGGGGGCTTGAGAATCAGCTCACGCAGCTGAAGTTCTCGGCGCCTCCCGGCGCCAGAGGCGGCTATGTATCGAGGAATGGGCCCCTCGGTGGGGCCGAAACCAGCTGCATGCAGCAAATCTCGTACCCCCCCCCTTTCCCTATCCCCCCCTTTCGTCCGGCCCGAGAAAGGTACCGATGCCGCCACTCCCCGGACCTCTCGCGGGGTGCGTTCTGACCAGGACTTCGGCCGAACCCAGCGGTGGCGACGACGGAGGCCCAGGAGGCCCTCAAAAAGGGGAAGACGAGGAGAGGGCAGAGGTAGGGGTATCTTTGCCTCCTCTGCAAGGAGGTCGATGCGGCGAGCGAGCGGCGGAGCGGATGCGCGAGCACGAGCGGCAAGCCGAGGAGTGCACCAGAAAGTCGGGAGCACTGCCATTGGAGCCGGCGCGTGCGCGCGGCAGGCACGAGGGGCAGGTCGGGGGGAAGGGGGGAGGACGACTTCTGTGGCAACTCACGGGAGCCTCCCATACCACCTTCCTGACTCTTGCGAATCGACGCTAGTCAACGCTGCATGGACGCTAGTCGACGCTAAGTCTGCGCCAGATCATCCATTACCTGGGAGCAGTGAACACGGAATTACGAGGGTATACAAGGCTCCCACGATTTGCTGCCGAAGACGACGGCGCGAGATAGGGGAAAAGGCAGCTTGCTGTCACGTCGGCGACAGCTCAGCCGAGCCAGCTCGGACGACATGCGCTACCGCAGGCGCCCAGAGGTGGCGCCCGACTCAATCGGGCACCTTGGGAAGCTGTGCGATACGCCGCGCTGCCAGCGACGCAATCTCGGCAACGCTGCCCCAGTCTGAGCGTTCGTCCTGCAGCATCAGCACGGCCTGCCCCCCGCAGCGGTGCACCAGCTGCTGCTGCGATCGGGTCGCCGAAGCGAAGACTGGAGACGGCAAGGATGCACGCCAGACGCGCAGTCCGAGGACCAACCGACTGGAAGGGACCAGACGGCTTGGTGTGTCCAGCGGACAGCGGCCAGGAACTTGTCCTCCTCCTCCTCCTCCTCCTGCTCCTCCTGCTCCTCCTGCTCCTGCTCCTGCTCCTCCTCCTCCTCCTCCTGCAACTCCAACTCCTCCAAATCCTCAAACTCCTCCAACTCCTCCAACGCCAGAAAAGGGGGACATCGTCGGTGGGCATGGGCAGACAGGTGCGGTGTGAGCCACGCCGGGTGTCCCAGGGCCAGCTGCAGGGGGCAGGGGAGGGCAAACGTCGCTGAGCATGGGTGGACAGGTAAGGTTGAAGGGGCCCAGGGACACACAAATGAATTCACACAACTACCAATATTCCCTATCTTGTCCCATATTGTCTGGATGTTCGTCTTCCCCCCCACTTCCCATATTTTCCATATTGTCCTGGGAGCCGCCGATTCATCGTGCCTGTGTGTTTTTCCCCCTCCTGGAAGGAAGGCGTAAGCCATGCAGCGTGGCACGCACTGTCAGCGTGTCCGATGGCGTGGGGCAGCCGATCTCCGCGAGTGGGGCGGCCCAGCCACCGCGCGCGCACACACGCGTGCTCCCAAAGAGGTCGAGGTTTTGTTCGCTTTGGGGCGCCGACGATGGCTCGAGCGACGCAGCGCGGATCCAAGAGAGCGCCGAGGCAGCAGCAAGCCGACAGAAGCAGACACGCACGCATGGGGGAACAGAGGATCATAAACTGTTGCTACACAGCGCAGCGCCAGAGGATCCAAAACGAGAGGACCGGAGACGGAGTGGTGGCCAGACGCACGTGCCACGACAGATCGACACACCGACACAACGAGACACACACAGACACAGACACAGACACAGACACAGACACGCACGCACACACACACACACGCATCATCATCATGATCATCATCATCATCATCATCATCATCATCATCATCATCATCATCACCATCATCATCATCATCATCATCATCATCATCCTCATCCTCATCGGCATCATCATCATCATCATCGTCATCATCATTGTCATTAGCATCATCATCATCCTCATCGGCATCATCATGATCACCATCATCATCATCACCATCATAGTCATCATCATCATCATCATCATCATCATCATCATCATCGTTAGCATCATCATCATCTTAATCATCAGCATCATCACCATAACGGTCACCGTCACCATCATCAGTAACACCAGCCATAATCATTATCTTGGTCGTCCTCGTCCTCCTCCACGCTCCTCATCATCATCACCATCACCATCACCACCCCCATCATCGTCACCACCGCCATCATCAACATCACCATCATCACCATGACCATCACCATCACCATCACCGTAATAACCGTCCACCTCCTCCTCATCACCACCATTATCAGCATCAGCATCAGCATCATCACCATCAAAGTCATCGTCATCTTCGTCATCATCATCGTCATCATCACAATCACCATCATGATCATAAGCTTCACAATCATCGTCACCGTCATCATCATCATCATCATCATCATCATCGTCATCATCAACAACATCATCCGCATCATCATCATCATCATCATCATCATCATCATCATCATCATCATCATCACCATGGTCATCATCGTCATCGTCATCGCCAAAACCATCAACATTATCGTCATCAGTATCATCAGCATCATCACCAGCATCATTCAGAACATCGCCAGCACCATCACCGCCACCACAACCACTACCACCACCATGACCACAATCATCATCATCATGATCATCATCATCATCCTCATCCTCATCATCATCACCATCATCATCATCATCATCATCATCGTCATGATCATCATCGGCAGCATCACCATCACCATCATCATCCTCTTCGTGAGCGTCATTATCAGCACATCACCTTTTCATCCTCATCATCATCACCACCATCATATTCTTTATCGTCAGCAACCTAATCATCCGAATCATCAGCAGCATCATAATCATAATTATCATCCGTATCATTATCCTCAACATCATGATTATCATACTTACCATCATCAGAAACGTCATCTTAATCAGCATCAGCACCATGAACCATCATCATCATCATCATCATCATCATCATCATCATCGTCGTCATCATCATCATCATCATCATCATCATCATCATCATGAATATCGTCATCGTCATCGTCGTCATCGTCGTGGTCATCCTCGTCACAATCATCATCGTCACCGTCATCACCGTCGTCGTCATCGTCATTCTCATCCTCATCATCACCATCGTCATCATCACCGTCATCACCACCATCACCATCATCACCATCATCATCATCATCATCATCATCATCATCATCATCGCCATCATCGTCGTCGTCGTCATCGTCACCATCACCATCATCGTCGTCGTCATCGTCATCGTCATCCTCACCATCATCGTCGTCGTCGTCATCGTCATCCTAATCCTCGCCCCCGAACAGGTGGGGACAGAGCGGCTCGCGGCGGCGGGCGGCGGGGGTCCTCGACCTGCCTGCGGGCCTGCAGCACCACGTCCTCGGGCAGATACTTCAGGAACTTGTCCTTCGCGCCCCGCGCCGCGCCGGCAGGAACTTGTCCTCCTCCTCCTCCCCCTCCTTCTCATCCTCCTCCTCCTCCTCCTCCCCGTCCTCCTCCAACTCCTCCTCCAACTCCTCCTCCTCCTCCTCCCCGTCCTCCTCCAACTCCTCCTCCTCCTCCTCCTCCTCCTCCTTCTCCTCCTTCTCCTCCTCCTCCTGCTCCTCCTCCTCCTTCTCCTCCTCCTCCTGCCCTTGGAGGCCTTCGGAGGTCTCCAAAGGCCTCGAGGGACCTCTCGGGGGGGGCCTCCTCGCGGGGGCCTCCAGGGGTCAGGATCCGGGCCGGGAACAAAACTTACCGGGCAAAAAGGGGGGGGTCCTCACCCTCCTTCTTCTTCTTCTCCTGCTCCTCCTCCTCCTCATCATCATCCTCCTCCTCTGCCTCGTCCCCCTCCTCCTTCTCCCCTCGAGGCGCGCGGGCACCGACCGTCCGCCTCGCAGGCTGCTCGCCTCCTCGTCCTCCTCCTCACTCCGCCTCCTCCTCCTCCTCCGCCCTCTCCTCCGCCCTCTCCTCGCCCACGCGGCATCCTTCGCCCTCGGAGCATTGCTCCCGCGCTGGCCGCCGCCTGGCCGCCCGAGGGCGTGCCTCCGCGGGCGGCCGCACCCCACCCGTGCCCAGCAAACGGCAGCGCGCCATCGACGGGTGCACCGCTCCAGCACGGAGGGCGTAACGAAGCACAGCCAAGACTGAAGGGGCCCAAGGACACACCAATGAATACACTCAAATAACAGGATCCCCCATATGTTCCCCATATCTTCCCATATTTTCCTGGGAATCGACGATGGATTGTGTCTGTGTGTTTTTCCCCTCCTGAACGAAGATGATCAGGAAACAAATCATTCAAGAAATCTGGGCCAGCTTCCCGGAAGTTTCTTGAGACACAGCTGGGCCAAGTTCTCTTGTCCACGCTGGAGGGGCGAGCGGGTTCCAGGAGCCAGGCCAGCCTTCCGGCAGGCTGGGTGAGAAACGCCAGCACAGCTTTTCGGGAGGAGGCTTCTGCATCAGATGCTCGACTGTAGGTGTCAAGGCAAGCATTTGACGCGGCGCACGGTGTGCACGAGAGCGCGACATGTGTCGTTCTCGTCTCGGCGCCGCGCCTGCTCGTTCTAGAAGTTGCATTCCCTCCCAGGCGCGGCGCACACCTTCGCTCGCGCACGTGTCGGACGCGGGACAGCGCGCGAGCTGGCAAAAAGTCGATCTCGACCAAGCGCCGCGCAGATGTCGCCTGAAAGGGGCGCTGCCACATGGGCGCGGCGCGTCGGAATATGGGGATAGGGACCGCGCACGCATGAACAAAACGCCGTTTCGCGCTCCCGCGTGGGCGCGCCGCCTGGCTTGCCCTCGCCACTCCTGTCCGAAACTTGTCTGCGCGCGAACGGGCTCCGTGATGCTGCTGCCTCAGCGCCGCGCAAGAATGTCCGTAAAAGTTCTGTTGCCGCCTTGGGCGGCGGCAGGAGCGGGGTAGGAGGAGGGGGAAAGGCTTCCGAGAAGGAGGCCGCGTCTCAGAAGGCGCCGGCCCTACACCTATACACCACGCGAAATGGTTAAGAAATCATGGGTTAAGAAATCCATAGTCTCAGAACTTGAATAAAAACCCACCAGTTCTATTCAAATCTTAGGAGTTACATTGAAACATTAAGAATAATCGAGACTCTGGTCGAAAACTTAAGTTTTCTTCAGCATCGCCTAAGGTGTAGACCAAGGCCCGCACCTTCCAAGAAGCAGGTGTGCTTCTCAGAAGCCTTCCCCCCTCCCCCCTGCCCCTCCCTCTGCACGTGGACGACGCCCGTGGGGGGCCCACGGGTGTCCCTCGCCGTGTCGTCGGAGGCGGGGCCGCGCGCGTGCGAGCGCCTCCCGTCGGCCACGCCAGGCGAGCCCGCGCACGCCAGTCCCAACCTCCGCTCGTGCCCTGCAGCGCCCCTCGCGGGGGCAGAAACCCATGGGGCCAAGGTCGCTTTTTGTCGGAGCGCTGCGGTGTCAGCTTCGCGGATGGAGGGCGGACGGTGTTCACAATGTGGCTATCGCCCTGGCGCCGCACACATTCGCCTGAGAAGTTCGCAAGAGCTTCACTGGTGGAGGACGTGGGGTTCTCAAAATGCGGTTCTCGCCTGAGCGCCGCGCCCTATCGTCGAAAAAGTTTGTAAAGGTTTCACGGATGGAAGGCTGGGCGTTTTCAAAATGTGGCTCTCGTCTTAACGCCGCGCCTATGAGTCTTAAACGTTTCCGACAGTTTCGAGGATTCGCATGGTGAAGTCCCAGGAGTGGCGTTCCTGCGCAATTTAGGATTGTCAGGGCGCAGCAGTAGCTTTGATTCACCGTGTTGAATTTCAACGAACTGTGTTTTGGCAAGATTGGGGATTCTCAGACGGCTACTTTCCAACAGGACACTTCTGCAGTGAAATAGATTATTGAAGGGGCCTCTGAAGAGAGAACGTGGAGAGAGAGAGAGAGGGCATTTGCCACACCGTTGACGCATCTTGGGTTCGCACTGGTCTTAATCCTCATCCTCCTTCTCTCCCGCTCCCTCCCCGTCCTTTCCAATTCGTAGCTGTTCTGGCTCTCGCTTACTCGGGGGCGGTCAAGAGGGGGGCGTCCAAGAGGGGGGGTGTAAATCATGGCTGGCGGCATGTGCGCGGCCAAAGCGGGGGGCCAGGGACGTACTGAAATCAGTAGAGGCGCCACGAAATCTTGGGAAATATCATGGATCATAGCCCACTAAATGATCATTCCTCCTGTCCTCTCCTCCTCCTCCTCCTCCTCCTCCCTCCTCTCCTCCTCCCTCCTCCTCCTCCTCCTCCCCTTCCCTCCTCCCCCCCTCCCCCCCCCTCCCCCTCCCCCTCCTCCTCCTCCTCCTCCTCCTCCTCCTCCTCCTCCCCTCCTCCTCCTCCTCCTCCTCCTCCTCCTCCTCCTCCTCCTCCCCTCCTCCTCCTCCTCCTCTCCTCCCTCCTCTGCTCTGCCTCCTCTCCTCCTCTGCCTCCTCCTCCTCCTCCTCCTCCTCCTCCTCCTCCTCCTCCTCCTCTCCTCCTCCTCCTCCTCCTCCTCCCCCCCCCCCGGCTGCCAGCCTGGTCCTCGGAAGGCGGTTCGCAGCCATCTTCACTTGTAACCCAGACCCCCTCGAGTCATGAAAAAATCATGACGGGAGGTTTTTCCCCATTTTCGGCCTCTTGGGGACCTCACTGGGCCTCGGGACCGTCAAAAAACGACTCAGGATGAGAAACCGGTCCCAGGGAATGGGTCCGGACCTTCGGGGGTCGCGTCATGAAAAAAATCATGACGTCGGGGGTCTGGGAAGAAAGACTTCCCCCCCCTTGGTAGTGACGGAATGCAGGCGGCAGGGGTTGGCGAGTTCGGTGGAGGAGTGGCTGCTTGGGTCGGTTGGCGGGTTGGCTGGTTGGGTTAGTTGGCTTGGCTGGTTGGGCTGGCTGAGACACTTGGTTTCGATTGGTGATCCCGTCCACACGCATGCCCTCCTGCATGGCCGTACAGCATGCACAACACCAGTAGCAGCAGAAGTGCGCGGCCCACTGAGTGTCTGGCGAAGGGCCCCCGAGCGCCTGGCGCAGCTTTGGGCCATCCAGAAGGTGGGTCGTCGAATGGGTGTACGGAACGGCGTTCGGGGAAACATTCCACGATTTGGGAACGTCGTTCCGCGCGACGTTCGGAGCAGTTCAGCCCCCTCCACTCGCAGACCGCTTTCGCGCCGACGCCGCAAGTGGAGATTGCTTTGCTGCCACCCTCTATCCTTCTCGTCTCCTTATCCTCGTCGAAGGCCGCGCTCTGTCATGTCGCCGCGGCGGCCGTTGCCATGCTCTCCCTTGTGCACTAACCCTTGCTGGTGGCCCTCCTGCCCTTTCCAACCGCTCCGTCTTCCTGCCACCCCTTATCTTTCCCCTCTCCTTCCTCCCCCGCCTGCCTCCCCCCCCCTCCCCTCTCCCAGTCCTTCCCCTGTCCTCTCTCTCTCTCTCTCTCTCTCGCCTTCGCGCGCCCTTGTCCGCTGCCACTCCTCGCTCCCAATCCAATCCTCCCCCCTGCCCTCCCGCCCTCCCGCCCGCTGCCCTCTGCCCCATCCGCCCCTCCCCGGCTCTCATCAGCAGGGCTGCCCGGGAGATCCGAGAAGCCCCCCCGAACGCCATTCCGCCAGGCCGCTTCAAGGCCCTAACTAAGCAGACCATCGGACCGGCTGATCGCCGGGGGCCCTATAAGCAGGCCATCCATCCGGCTCATGGGGGGCCCCCCGCCGGGGGCCCCAAGTAGGCCGTCCATCCGGCTCATGGGCCTCCGCGGCTTGCACGCGCCCCGCGCGAGGCCGGGCCGCCCCCCGGGGCCCCAAGTAGGCCATCCATCCAGCGCATGGAAGCCGTTCCGCGGGAACCCTTCCCGCCCGCGCCGTTTTGAACCCCTAAGCAGGCCATCGGACCGGATGATCGCCAGGGGCCCCAAGTAGGCCATCCATCCGGCTCATGGAACCCTTGTCCATTGAAGCGCTGGAAAAGCGTTCCGCGCCCAGGGGGAAGCTGCTCCGTGGGCCAGGCCGTCCCCCCTCCCTCCCTCGCCCTCCCTCCCGTTCCCTCGTTCCCCCCCCCTCTCTGTCTCTCTCCCCCCTCCGTCCTCCTCCCTCCTCCGCCCCTTTCCTCCTCGTCCGCATAATGTACCTCTCCATGTAGCTTCATGCAGCAATTATCAGCGTTCCAGAAGAATCCTGGCAAAAGACAGGAAAGCAGGACAGAAATGGCGACGACGATGCCCGCACAACATGGTGGCTACCGCCTCCTCGTCTTCCCCCTATCAGCCTCCCCCGCCTCCGTTAACACACCGCGGAGGCAAGTTCGTCGCGTCTAGTGCAACAGCAAAAGCATTAAGCAAACAGAGGTCACAAGAACATGGCGAACGTTGACCTGCAAGCAGCGTGGAAAGGTCGAGACAACCCAAATGTCATCTATCTGACCAAAGCTGCCTTCCGCTAAAATGGTCGAGGCGCGCGGTGCAAGTGGGCGGCTGCACGATGCGCATTCCCTACTGTGGTTTCTTGCGCCCCTTCGTGCCATCCACCCGATGAATGGCCCACTTGTCCATGCACCCCCCGGATAACTCAGTTCGCCCCCTCCAAAGCTTCGTGTTCTGCCGAGCGAGCCAGTACACCAGCAAGACGCTCGAGATGCAGGACCCTAGCTCATCTGCCGCGTTACTTACTCACCCGCATCGGTACCCACACCCGTGGAACCCACCGTGCTCGGTACCACGACTCAAGTGATCTGCCCCGCCACTCGCCTGGCCACGAAGGCGGAGATGCGCGCCGCGAAGACGGCCCTGGCAACCAGCACCGCAAGAGCCGCACAGACTGTGGTCGCAGGAGCCGGGGCAGCTGGACGTGGGGCTCGGGAGGGCGGCCTGGCCATGGCGCTCGCTCGTCGGTGACCGCGCCCTCGATAGAAGTCGGCGCAGAGGTGCGTCACGGTGGCAGCTACGACCAGACCGACAGCCCATGAGCCCGACCCCGCGCCTGGCAGCGGATCTGCCTGTGGTGTCAGGCGGCGCGAGATCGCATCGGGCGTGCCTGGGAGATGTCCACACCGTCCTCTCAGGCGCCCCAGGAAGGACCAGCTTCATCTGTGCCAGGCCTGACTCTGGCAGGGCGCCGCTGAGAGTCTCCAACGGCACCGCTTCGGGAGACCCCCGCATTGACCAGCGGAACGCGTGAAAGAGAAGCACAGCCAGTATTCCCCAGCACGGACACAAGGAAGAAAACTATCGCAAGTTGGACGCGCCACTCGCGAAAATCAGCCGACGCGAAGAACTGAGAGAACCTGTCCTGGAACGAAACGTCTTGAACAACACAGACGGTTTCATACACCCGCGGGGAAAACGGGACGCAATAATACCAGCAACAAACAAACAGCGCGCAGGAGCAAGTTCCAACAATGGTACGCTTTTTCTCAAACGGAGAGGTGGCGGCACCGTCGCGAGCGCTTAGCCCAGACACGCTAGTTAGGCGAATTCAGTACGGCGTTGCAGCTGGGGGATATGGATAAGGGAGCAGGCGCACGCAGAAAAAATGCGAGGACGCGCATGCGCGTGAAATGCGCCGAGGTGGCAAGCACAGCAACAACAACAACAACAACAACAACGACAACAACGACAACAACAACAACAACTACAACAACAACAACAACAACAGCAACAACAACAACAACAACAACCACATTCCAATAATGTTCGCTCCTACCGGCCCGCGTGTCATTCACTATGCATATCCCAAGCCCTGGATACCCGGCCTCTTCGTCTTCGATCGTACCCCCTTTTGGGGGGTTATGTTCCTTCCTGGCCACGTGTAATTGGGAAGCCCTTGGCGGGACCTCTGTGGGCGCGTTCGGGGCCTCTGTGGGCTGCGGCAGGGGCCTCTGTGGGCAGCGTGGCGGGGCCTCACTGGGCGCGTCTGAAGCGGGAGCCGTTGTTGTTGTAGCCGGGGGCCCAGGGGCACAGTTTGGCCCGGACGACTTTCCCTGTCAAATAAACAGGGTGCGAGCGTCGAGGGGCGCACTTAGACTGAGAAAAAACAATGCGCACCGGTGGGGGGGGACCAACGGAAATCATTCTTCAGGAATGAAAGTTCAACATCAGCTGACGTGCGAGGGAGAGGGAATCGGAAGGAGGGGGGAGGCGGAACGGGAGGAGGGATGAGCAGGAAGTTCAGAGTGCGAACGTTCGAAGAAGTCCTAGGCGAAAGCGCCATTCCACAAGGAAGTCTCGGGCGGCAGCCCACGACGGGCGGGCGACCCAATGACGGGCGGGTCGGGCGGGTGGGACATTCAAGCGGGATGCCTGAGTAGGGCGAGCGCGCGATTCCTAAGTAAATTGTGACAACGTCCTTGGCGCGAGCGTGGTGCCTGAGCGTAGATAACGCGATTTCTGAAGAACCAACGAAAAAATCAAAGGCGACAGCGCAATTCCTGAAAAAGGGATGCCTGGCGGGAGCGAGGGCCAGATCCGCCGGCCCCATTGTGGGGCCACCAGGCTGTAGGCGCGGGTTCGCAGTTTCCTGTACCAGTTGCAGCTTGTAGTTTCCAGTGTTGCAGTTCTGCTTCTTGCTGGTTACTATAACTAATTGATTGACCGCGCGAGGGGGGGGGAGGCCCAAACCAGATTTTTAGCGTCTCCTGGGCGCGTTGTCTGAATTGCTGGGGGGGCTCGAAATCGACACCCCTCACGCAGATCCGCGGGGTCAGGGTCCGAAAACACATTGGATTTGCCACATTTCTGAAATCCGGTGCCACCCCTCACGCAGATCCGCGGGGTCAGGGTCCAAAAACACTGGGGATTTACCACATTTCTGAAATCCGGTGCCACCCCTCACGCAGATCCGCAAGGTCAGGGTCCAAAAACATATGGGATTTGCTACATTTCTGAAATTCAGTGCCACCCCTCACGCAAATCCGCGGGGTCAGGGTCCAAAAACACAAGGGATTTGCCACATTTCTGAAATTCAGTGCCACCCCTCACGCAGATCCGCGGGGTCAGGGTCCAAAAATACAAGGGATTTGCCACATTTCTGAAATTCAGTGCCACCCCTCACGCAGATCCGCGGGGTCAGGGTCCAAAAACACAAGGGATTTGCCACATTTCTGAAATTCGGCGCCACCCCTTACGCAGATCCGCGGGGTCAGGGTCCAAAAACACAGGGGATTTGGCACATTTCTGAAATTCGGTGCCCCCCTTCACGCACATCCATCGCAAGGCGTGGTAACCCAAACTGCGAGAACTCCCTCGGCCCTTTAATCGCAAGGTGTGGTAACCAAGCCCGTAAACCATACACGTCTTACCAATCGCCAGGTGTGGTAACCCCTCTTGTGATCAGTTGGTTTTGCTGATTGCGAATCGGCTTCGCATGAAGTTTCGATACTGCTTCACGACAGCGCCAAGGCCTCATGACTTAGCTCTTCCATGGCCCATTCTCCGAGAGAGGGGGCCGGCGGCAGGGGGCGAAGCCCTTACGGATAAAGCGCAAGGAACTCTTAAGCGGGAGCGCCTTTCTTGAGTAAATTGTGAGGAAGTCTCAGACGGGAGGGGGGGGTCCTGCCCTGGCTAAATTGCACGAAATCCCAAACGGGCGCGTCGATCCAAAGTAAATTGGGAGGAAGTCTCAGGCGGGAGGGGGGGTCCTGACTAAATTGCAAGGAAATCACAAGCGGGAGCGCCGATCCAAAGTAAATTGGACGGAAGTCTCAAGGGGGAGCGGGGGTCCTGAGTAATTTTGGAGGAAGTCTTAAGCGGGAGCCGTTGTCGTTGTAGTTCGGGGGAGCAACAACGCAGTTTGACCCGGACTAAATTGTGAGGAAGTCTCAGGCGAGAGCGCCGTTCTTGAGTAAATTGGGAGGAACTCTCAGACGGGAACGGGGTTCCTGAGAAAATGTGGAAGAAGTCTAAGGCGGGAGCCGTTGTTGTTGTAACCTGGGGGCCAGGGGAACAGTTTGAGCACCAAGACTTTCCTTGATACATAAACAGGGTGCGAGCACCGGGAGGGGCACACTTTGACGGGAAAAAATATGCACTGGTGAAATGGGATCAACAAGAATTGTTGTTCAGAAGTGAGAGTTCAACAACAACAACAATAAGTTTAAGACCGTTCGCCCTTGTATGCTCGAGTGTCCAATAACGCGTATTTCCCAAACCTTCGATACCCGCCCTCTTCGTTTTCGATCGAACCCCTTTTGGGGGGTAGACCTTTCTTCCCTGCAGGCCGGGCCCCGGCAAGCGGCGGGGCGGCCGCGGACCGTCGGCCTGGCCAGCGGCAGCGCTGATCGGCGGGGCGGCCGCGGACCGTCGACCCGACCCCAAAAGGGACGGACAGGGGACCGACCACGACGACGACGACGTCGACGACGACGGCGACGACCACGACGACGACGACGGCGTTGACGAGCGAAAGCGAGAGCGAGAGAGAACGACAGCAGGGCCACGAAGGGCACGAAGTAGGCCACGAAGGGCGACAGCGGGGACACGAAGGAAATGCGTATGGGGCCACGAAGAGCGCGAACGAGCGGGGGCCACGAAGTGCAGATAATGCGGGGCCACAAAAGGCAACTATGGGGCCACTGAGGGTAGCAACTGGGCCACGTAGGACAGTGAGGGGGACACAAGTGGCGACAGCGGGGCCACGAAGGGCATGCACATGGGGCCACAAAGGGCGCGACTCCTGGGTGCCTCGGTGTCGGGAGCGCGGCGCTTGGGCAAATTGCAAGAAATTCCAACGCAAGGCCATTCTTCAGTAAGTTGCAAGCAAGTCTCCAGCGAGAGCACGACTCCAGAGCGCCGGGAGAACGATTCCTTAATAAATAATACGGAAATCCCAAGCGAGAGCGCGATTCCTAAATAAAATGCGAGGAAGTCTCGGGCGGGAGCGGGGGTCCTGGCTAAATTGTAAGGAAGTCTCAGGCGGGAGCCGTTGTTGTTGTAACCCGGGGGCCACGGGCCCAGTTTCAGCAGGAAGACTTCCCCTGTCAAAAAACAGGATGCGAGCGTCGAGGGGCACACTTCGATTGAGAAAAAGCAGTATGCACCGGTGGGGGGGACCAACAATAATTATTCTTCAGAAATGAAAATTCAACAACAACAATAACAACAGCAACAACAACAACAACAACAGCAGCAGCAACAACAACAACCACAGCAACAGCAACAGCAACAGCAACAGCAACAGCAACAGCAACAGCAACAGCAACAGCACCAACCACAACCACAACCACAACCACAACCACAACCACAACCACAACCACCACCACAACAACAATATGTTTGAGACTGTTCGCTCTTATCTGCTCGAGTCTCCGTTGACGCGTAATTTCCAAACCCTCGACACCCGCCCTCTTCGTCTTCGATCGTACCCCTTTTGGGGGGTAGACCTTTCTTCCCTGCAGGCAGGGCCCCGGCAAGCGGCGGGGCGGCCGCGGACAGTCGGCCTGGCCAGCGGCAGCGCTGATCGGCGGCAACCCAACCCCAAGGGGGACGGACAGGGGACCGACCACGACGACGACGACGAGCGAAAACGAGAGCGAGAGAGAGAACGACAGCAGGGCCACGAAGGGCACGAAGTAGGCCACGAAGGGCGACAGCGGGGACACGAAGGAAATGCGTATGGGGCCACGAAGAGCGCGAACGAGCGGGGGCCACAAAGGGCAGATAATAGGGCCACGGACGGCAACGACGGCAGGGCTGCAACGGGGCCACGAAGGGCGACAGCGGGGCCACGGAGGGCATGCACATGGGGCCACGACGGGCGCGAACGAGCAGGGGCCACGAATGGCATGCATATATTGGGCCGCGGAGGGCAAGGACGGGGCCACTGAGGGCAGCAACGGGGCCACGAAGGGCAGCGAGGGGGCCACGAAGCACGACAGCGGGACCACGAAGTGCATGCATATGGGGCCACGACGGGCGCGGACGAGCGGGGGCCACGAAGGGCATACATATATGGGACCACGAAAGGTAGCAACGGGGGCCACGAAGGGGGTAGCGAGGGGGCCACGAAGATAGGGCAGCGAGGGGGCCACGAAGGGCTACAACGGGGCCACGAAGGGTAGCGAGGGGGCCACGACGAAGGGCAGCGAGGGGGCCACGAGGGGCTGCAACGGGGCCAGGAAGGGCAGCGAGGGGGCCACGAGGGGCTGCAACGGGGCCAAGAAGGGCAGCAAGGAAGCCACGAAGGGCTGCAACGGGGCCACGAAGGCAGCGAGGGGGCCACGAAGGGCTGCAACGGGGCCACGAAGGGCAGCGAGGGGGCCACGAGGGGCTGCAACGGGGCCAAGAAGGGCAGCAAGGAAGCCACGAAGGGCTGCAACGGGGCCACGAAGCGCAGCGAGGGGGCCACGAAGGGCTGCAACGGGGCCACGAAGGGCAGCGAGGGGGCAACGGCTGCACCCGATTCCTAAATAATGTGTGAGGGAGTCATAGGCGTGAGCGCGACTCCTGAGCGCCTGAGTGTCGGGAGCGCGGCGCTTGAATAAATTGCGGGAAATTCCAGCGCAAGAGCGCTATTCTTGAGTAAATTGCAAGCAAGTATCCAGCCAGAGCGCGACTCCAGAGCGCCGGGAGAGCGATTCCTGAATAATAAATTATAAGGAATTCCCCAGCGAGAGCGCGATTCCTCAACAAAATGCGAGGAAGTCTCAGGCGGGAGCGGGGGTCCTGGCTAAATTGTGAGGAAGTCTTAAGCGGGAGCCGTTGTTGTTGTAACCCGGGGGCCAGGGGCACAGTTTGAGCCTCAAGACTTTCCCTGATTAAAAAAACAGAGTGCGAGCGCCGGGAGGGGCACTGCAATTGAGACAAACAGTATGCACCGGAGGGGGGTAAACAATAATTATTCTTCAGAAATGAGAGTTCAGCAACAACAGCAACAACAGCAACAACGGCAACAGCAACAGCAACAGCAACAGCAACAGCAACAGCAACAACAACAACAACAACAACAACAACAACAACAACAACAACGCAATGGGGAGACCAAAAGGTACCGATTCCGCTGCTACACGGACCTCTACCGGGGTGCGTTGCCAGCATTTCGAGGCGAATCCAGCGGCGGCGACGAGGGCATCCTGCAGGAGGCCCACAAAAGGGGAAAACGGGCGAAGGGTAGCAGTATCGGTACCTTGTCCTCCTCGTTAAAGGCTTAACGACTGATGCCGTCCTTCGACTCGCGCTGGAGCGGCCGCGAGTTGCTCCAACTTTCCTTGGAGATCTATGGATTTACCTGGATCTACCTGAATTTATCTCGATCTGCCTGGACTTACCTGGATGCACCTTGAACTATCTGCATTTACATGGATTTATCGGGCTCGATCCCCAAGAGTCGATTGGCGAAAAGTCGACAGGCCCTTCGGGACCTCTCTGAAGCAGACAATCAGGCATGGCAGGCTTCCGCGGCAGTGGCGCCCGCGCCAGCTCTGGCCGCGCCGCGCGGGCAGCTCCAACACCCCGCGGGCCGCCTCAGCACCTCCGGGGTGCCCCGGAGGCCGCCGAGGGCCTCCCGAGCTTGGACCGCCCGGCGCCCCGCGCTGCCAGCGAGCCGCGGCGGAGCGCGAGCACCTGCGAGCCCTAGCCCTGCACCCCCCACGACCTCTGACTGGGGAGGGTGGGGTATGGTTCGCATGTGGCCCCCTGTCTGTGGGCAAGGAGCCCGAGATCCGATGTCGCGATGTCTTCCATGCGGGGTCCCCGGAAGCCTCGACCCGTTCCCCAGGACCGGTGTTTCGTCCCGAGTCGTCTTTTCACGGTCCCGAGGCGCGGCGAGGGCCCCGAGGGGCCGGACTTTGCGAAAAACCTCCGCCTTGATTTTGTTCACTACGTTCTCCCCCTCCTCCTCCTCCTCCTCCTCCTCCTCCTCGGGCAGAGGGCCAGAGCGACAGGCAGGGGGGCGGGCGCGGAAAGCATACAGGCAGAGCAGAGCAACAACAACAAAAAAAAAAACTGGGCGCGGCGCGGCGGGACCCTGGCGGGGGGGGGCGCGCTCCAGCTGCGTGCGGGTGGCCAGCATGGCGTCCTTGATGAACTGCCTCGGGGGGGGGGGGGGCTGGATGGGGGGGAGGGAGGGACCCAGAACCCCTCGAATCATGAAAAAACACGACGGAAAATTGTTCTATATTTTCGGCCTCTGGGGGCCCTTACCGGCCCTCGGGACCGTCAAAAAACGATTCAGGATGAAACCAGTCCCGGCGAATAGGTCTGGACCTCTGGGGGTCGCGTAATGAACAAATCATGACGTCGGGGTTCTGGGGAGGGGACTGTGGAAAAACATATACATATAAAAACGTGTTTGTTTTTCCAAGTTGTTCTTTTGTTGCGTGTATGTTTGTCCACAGACGTGTTTCTTCCGCGTGCACGCATGCTGCCTTTTTGGGGCTGCAGGGTCCTGGGTGTATAGCCGTCGTCGCCACGGCTGGACTCGCCCCGACAGCACACGACACGACTGGTCGGGGCGGCTCTCCGGGACAGCTCCGGGTTTCGGCTGCGAGGGAGGGAGACAAGGAGGAGCAGAGGAGGCGGAGGCTCTCCTCCCCCAGCAGGCCCTCGATGCCGTGATCTTCCGATCCCCCGAGGCCTCGGACCCTTCTCCAAGGCTGGCGTTTCATCCAGAGC
The DNA here is from genome assembly GCA_963575745.1 of Prorocentrum cordatum. Lineage (NCBI taxonomy): Eukaryota > Dinophyceae > Prorocentrales > Prorocentraceae > Prorocentrum > Prorocentrum cordatum. The sequence goes on from CAUYUJ010015982.1 coordinate 103,528, forward strand.
AGTTGTTTGACGGTCCCAGGGCACAGCGAGCACGAAGATTGTGAGCGTGTTTTTTTTCTCTGGCGTTTCGACGTTGGGCGGCAGGGTGAGGGGGGGGGTCTGGCTCCGAACCTCGGCTTCGCGCGACTGTTTGCAACGGTGCGTCTTATGGGGGAGGCTCCACCTGCCTGAAACAGGCGGTAATCTACTCCACGGGGTTTGGGGGTGTGCGAGGGCCCGCGCCGATCGGGAAAACTTAAATCGGGCCTGTCCTCCTACAGATGGATTTTGGACGAAAAATGGAAAATGGTCCAAAAATACCCTAAAATGTCGAAACAAATGTTCATAAATCGTCCCCAGACTATATTTTACTATTCTTGAATATTCCTCCTGTAGAGGGACGGGCCCGACTTAAGGGAAAACAGCGGATAAGAAAACGATTGCACTGCCAAAAGCCGCCCGTCTCGACGCTTGCGCGACGCGCTCTGGCTGGGAGGGCCCCCGCGTCGACGGCCGCACGCGCAAGTGCGGCCACCGCCACGAGCGACCCTTGGTGCGCGGCTTTGGGGGGCCGCGGGCCAGCCGACTCCAGGCGCCTGCGAGCCCGCGCCAAACCCTGAGATCCTGGCGACCCAATTTTTCCGAGACGGGCGTTTGCGTCTTGTTTCGAGACCCGGGGCCCTCCCAGATCCATCCGGCTCGACAAATGACGCAGAAAGATGGGGTCCGGGGCTCCGGGCTCGGATTTTCACGATGTTGTAATGGTTTCCCTGCGTCGGATCTCAAGGAAGGCCACTCCGGCGAGGTGCCACTCTTGCGTGTCGCCGGTGTCGTCCTCCCGCCGACTGCGCTCGCCGGCCCCCGCCCGCCGCCTCGGGCCACACACACACACACACACACACAACGTCACAACGCCATGGATAAAAGCGGTCGGAGTTCCGCGCGAGGTTCTTGGAACGGCGCTGGACCCCCCTCCCCGGCGCGCTCAAAAAGTTTAAGACTATGCAGGTGCTTCTTCTTCTTCTTCGACCCCTGGCGTGGCCTTGGCCCTCCTGGCGGCCTGTCCCCCCGGATGGGGATGTAGGCCCTTCGTGCTTCGAGGGACCAGTTCCCAACTGGCGTGGTGGGACGGTGGGGCTGAGATGCGATGGCCGGCGGAGGTTGCGGCAGTGTGGCCTGGCGCGTGGGCGCGTTGGGGAAGGCACCCCCGAAGCACGAGGCCAAGAGCGCGCCGATTCCGTGCCGAAGCCAGGCCCGCCGCCTAGCCGCGCGCCCCAGTCCATGCTTGCGCCTCCTCGTCCCCTTCGCGCCACGTCCTCCCACTGGCAAGCCGCCCGCGTAGAGCGCTCGGTGCGTAGCCGGGGGCCCAGCGCAGCAGTGCCGCCAGGGGCGCCCTCGGCGCCAAGGCGTCCTCCCATCCCTTTCATACCTCACCTCTCGCCTCATCCTTCTCCTCCTCCTCCTCCTCCTCCTCGTCCTCCTCCTCCTCCTCCTGCTTCTCCTCCCTTCGAGGCGCGCGGGCACCGACCGTCCGCCTCGCAGGCTGCTCGTCCTCCTCTTCCTCATCCTTCTCCTCCTCCTCCTTCCCGAGAACAATGTTTTGGCATGCTTCAGGGTCTCCAAACGGTTGTCTTCCAACGTTTGCAGTTCCCTCAATGGAAATGAACTGTTGTAGGGGCCCATGGAAAGGGAGCTTGGAGGGAGGTTTATTTCAACATCGTTGATGACTCTTGGGTTTACACTGGTCCTCCTCCCTCTTCTCTTCTCGTCTCCTCCGCCTCCTCCTCCTCCTCCTACTCCTCCGCCTCCTCATTCTCCTCCTCCTCCCTCCCTCTCCTCCCTCCTCCTCCTCCTCCTCCTCCTCCTCCTCCTCCTCCCTCCTCCATCCTCCTCCCTCCCTCCTCCTTCCTTCCTCCTGGCACTGGGATTAATTACATCAGGGTCCCTGGGGACCCTGCTACCCTCCTCCTACTCCTCCGCCTCCTCCGCTACTCACTCCTGCTTCCTCCTGTTCCTCCTGCTCCTCCTCTACTATCCTATCTCCTCCTCTCCTCCTCCTCTCTCTCTCACCTCCTCTCTCTCCTCTCCTCTCCTCTCCTCCTCTCCTCTCCTCTCCTCCTCTCCTCCTCTCTCCTCCTCTCCTCCTGTCCTCCTCCTCCTACTCCTCCGCCTCCGCCTCCACCTTCTCCCCTCCTCCGCCTCCGCCTCCTCCTTCGTTCTCCTCATCCTTCCTTCTCCTATTTCTTCTCATCCTCCTTCCTCCTCCCTCCTCTCTCCTCCTCCTCCTCCTCCTCCTCTCCTCCTCCTCCTCATCATCATCATCAGCATCAGCATCAGCAGCATCATCATCATCATCACATCATCATCAATCATCAGCAGCATCATCATCATCATCTCCATCATCTCATCATCATCATCATCATCATCATCATCATCATCATCATCATCATCATCATCATCATCATCATCATCATCATCATCATCATCATCATCAGCATCAGCATCAGCATCAGCAGCAGCAGCATCATCATCTTCATCATTCTCCAGCCGCCGTCCCTGCTCGAGAGCTCTTCTGTTTCTGCTGCCGGCGGCTGCGCCCCTCATTGCGGAACAGCTGCCAAACGTGCCTCGCTGGCTGCAGCTTCTGGCTCAGCGCAAGCTGTGCCATGTGATGCCTGTCGCCGACGGCCCCTGACAGGTGCTGTATTTCCGCGGGCGTCCGCCACGAAGGTACCCGACATCAACACTGGGCTGCCGATCTCTTCAGACCAGTATTCCACCTCCGCGATGGACTGCACCAACGTGTCGGGCGTAAACGTGGGGCTGCCGATAATCTAAGACTCCGGCTCTCCCGCAGACGTGGGCTGTTTCGAGGACTATCCCTGCTGGCATGCCGCTACCACGCTGGACTGCTGGGACGTGACGGGCCTCCACATGAGGCGGCCAATCTCCTACGGACGGGACATCCCCACCATGCTTGGTCGCTTCAAGATGCTGGGCATCAACGCGGGGCAGCCGATAGTTGACGGCATTAACTTCCCTGCAAGAGTGCGCTGATCGACGACTGCCTCTGCTGGTATTTCACACGCTGGCCTGATCGAAGGCCGATCTCCTACCGACGGTATCCCTTCACCACGCTGCACTGCAACAGGGCGCCGCCGGGAGGCAGTGCAGATCTGCCGATCGCCTCCGACTCCAGCTGCTACGCAGGTACAGGCTGCTTCGAGAACCACCCTTACCACAAGGGCTCCCAACTTCGTGCTCTCGCGCTGCGCAAAGCGCGAATAACTTCGCGCTCTCGCGCCGCCTCCCAGGGGAGAAGAGGAGGGTGAGGAGGGATCCCCCTCTCACTTGCCGCCGAATCTTAGAATATGGCTCTCCGATCCCTCCTTCGAGCTGACGATGAGCCTTATCCAAATCCTCCGCCTCCAACCTCCTCCTCCTCCTTCTTGTCCTTTCCTTTCATTTCCTTTCCTCTCCTCATCCTCCTCCTCCTCCTCCTCCTCCTCCTCCTCCTCCTCCCCCTCCTCCCATCCCCCCCTCTGCGAGCTGCCTCTGCTCCTCGGTGATCCCCGACACCTTCAGGGGAGCCGAGAAGTACTCTTTGGCGGTCTCCAGCGACTGGCCCAGAAAGGGGAGTTGAGGAAGAAGGGGGGGGGAGAGGGAGGAGGGAGGATGGAACAAAACCTGCATGGGAAATTTCTATCGCACAGTTCAGCTGCACAAATCGTGCTGCCATCTGCCACAGCCTTCAAACCCACGATGGGCAACAACTCGCACCAACCAGCCGTAGAGGGCCAGAGCCAAAGCCCCGAAGTATCAGCCCAGAGACCTCACATCTCAATCCTCTCGCACCATCTTGAATCTAGCACGCTTGGCGCCAGCAGCCGCGAATCTCAATCTGGCGGCACCTGCTGTATTACGCACCTCTTTGCTCCAGATGCCTTTGTCGCTCATCCGCCTCGTTGTTGCTTGGTCTCGCAGGGCGAAGGCCCTCTGCTGGCACACGGGGAAGGATCCTGGTGGAAACGGGTCCTGGTCCAGCCCCAATGTCCAGGACTTTTTGGACACTAGGGTTTTCCCTGAAACCACTTGCCTTCACATTGAATATTCAATTTCATATGAGTGCATTGGTCCGAAGACCTGCGGACAAAAAAACAAAGAAACTAACAAAAAAAAGAAAACGAAATGAGACCCCCCAGATCCCTGGTTCCCAAGGGCGCCCAGGCCCAACGTCGCGCTTCGCGCTGCGCGATGCGCGAAGCGCGAATTCGCCGGCCCAATGGGCCAGAGGCGTGCTAAGATCTCCGGTAACAAGTTAACAATATAACAAGTTCGCGCGCGCGAGGCAGCCCCTGGGGGCCCCGGCGCGACAAGTACCCCGCCAAAGTCCTGGCAGAGATGCCGGAGGCCCCCCAGACGGCCCAAGAGGCGCCCAAGACGGCCTCAAGAGGGCGCCCAGACGGTCCAAGAGCCCTTGGAGTCCACGAAAGATCGGCCGACGATGCCACAAAATCGCTCCAAGACGCCCACCATGGCCTCCAGACGCCCCCAAAGGCCTCCAAAAGTACTCTCAAGAGGGCCCCAAGAGGCAGAATTCATTGATTTTCCGGGTATTGGATACATTTTCGGGTTTCTCCTTTTTCGGCTTCCCGACGCTCCAAGATGGCCTAAGAGGCTCCCAAGATCGCCCCAAGAGGGTCCATGAGGACCCCAAGACAGCCCCAAGACGGCCTAAGATGGCCCCAAGACAGCACAAGAGGCGCCCAAGACGGCCCAAGAGAGCCCCAAAACGGCCCCAAGAGGGGCCCAAGAAGGTGACCAGGAACCGAAAAGTTCAGCCTTCAGTCCCAAGAGGCCCCCAGGAGGCCCCAAGAGGCCCCCAAGAGGCCCTCCCCCAAGAGGCACCCCAAGAAGCCCCAAGAGGCCCCCAAGAGACCCCAAGAGGTCCCAATACGGCCCCCAAGAGGCCTCAAAACTGCCTCCCAAAAGGCCCCTGAGAAGCCAACCACGAGAGCCCAACCAACATCCGTGAGGCCTCTGACCCGCCACCCACCGCCTCCGAAAAATGGCAGCCGCCCAACCGCACCGCATTGACAACAGCACTCCGACAAACGACAGCGGCGAGGCAATATGGGCCGGCGGCATGAGCGAAGCGATTGAATAACTTCGCACTGTCGCGCTGCCCCCCAAGGGGAGAAGAGGCGGATGAGGAATCGGAGCCGTACCGCGAAGCGCGAATAACTTCGCGCCCCCTCGAGGATCTTCTGACCCGCTTCAACCTGGGCACCCGGGTCAGTCAGGCCTCGCAGACTCCTGCAAGATGCTGCCAGATCCTGCACCCAAGCCCGGGCCACTGCGCAGGATCCTGCAGGATCAGGCGTTGTCGTGCGTATCAGTGGGGCTGCCCGAAGGCAGCGTCACTATCGCCGACACCATCGCAGCGTTCGGTATCACGATCAGAGCCACGCGCCTGTCCAAGCGCAGTGCGACAGGATCCTGCAGGATCCTGCAGATCGATCCTGCGCCCAAGCCCGGGTCGGTGCGACCCCGGCCCTGCAGGATCCCGCAAGATCCTGCAGGGCCATGGACCCCCGTGGGCGTTACGCCCCCCGTCTCGAGGCTCCCGACCCTCGAGCCCAGAGATCCGATGTCGTGATTGTTTCAATACGGGGTCCTGGGTAACAGGGGACATGTCGACCCCTATCCCAGGCTTCGTGGGGTTTCCGAATGGACCAGAAATTTGGGGCCTAACCCTGGGATATACGATGGGGGGGTGTCCATCCTCGATAGGGGTGCGTCCGAATAGCCCCCTTGGGGTGTACCCCAGGGTTTTCCCATTCTTCTGAGCGGCCAGACTTTTCGGGCGAAACTCGGGGATCGGGGGAGAAACATCGCCCGCGACTGGGAGGTCCCGACCCTTTCCCCATGGGCCGGTTCTTCATCCCAAAAGTCGTTTTTTGACGATAACGAGGCCCCGCGAGGGCCTCCGGAGGCCGAACATGTTTTTTTTTTGTTTCATATATATATATATATATATATACACGTTGGATCTCTGGGAGGGCGCCCCGGGCCCCGGGAGCGCCCTGGACGCCCCGGCAGAGCGCCTCCGAGGGGCCTGCCCGGGCCTTCCTGGACGTGCCTGCCGGGCGCAGCCACAGCGCTGCCCAAAGAGCGGCCCGGAGGGCGCCCACGGCCCCACGAGAGCCCCGAGCGGCCCCGCACACTGCTGCAGACCCCCTCGGAGCATGACAAACTCACGGTGGGAGGCTTTTCTCTATTTTCGGCCTCTGGGGGCCCTTACCGGCCCTCGGGACCATCAAAGAACGACTCAGGATGAAAAACCGGTCCCAGCGAATGGGTCCGGACCTCTGGGGGTCGCGTAAGGAAAAAATCATGACGTCGGGGGTCTGGGGTTTGGCGCCGCGGACCGCGCGCAGAGATAGGGCGTAGCAGTAGTAGGTCGGGCACATCCCCCTACAGGCGGGCTTCGGACGAACAATTTAAACATACTCCAAAATGCACCCAAGATGCCCAAAAATAGTCAAAACATCGCCCGCATATTACTTTTGACTATTTCTTGAATATCCCTCCTGTGGAGGGACAGGCCTGACTTCCGTCGTCCCCTTTCCCTGCAGCTTCCTTCTCAAGCTCGTGAGCGAGACAAAAATCTAGCAGTGTCGTAATCGAATCGAAGGGAAGCCCCTTCCCTTCGATCCCTTCCCCAGGAGGGGGGGGGGTTCCTGGGGGGGGTCCCGGGGGTGGTCCCGGGGGGGGTGGGGGGGCAGATTCGTTTTCCCTCGGGCGGCCTAGAAACCTCGAAAACACTCCAAATGAGGTCCGAATGCCCAAGATGGCCCCCGAGACGGCCCAAGAGGGCCCCGAGTCGCCCAAAGATCGGCCGAAAACGCCCACGATAGCCCCAAGACCGTGCAAGAAGCCTCCAAGACGTCCCAGGCCCCCCCGAGAGACCCCCAGGAAGCCCCAAGAGGCCCCCACGAGGCTTCCAAGCAGCCCCTGAGAGCTTCCCAAGAGGCCCACAAACTACCCCCAAGAGGCCCCCAAGAGCGCTCGTCGTCGTCGTCGTCGCCATTCAGGGTCGGCGGCACCGGCCGTAAGGCCTTCGCAATAGTCAAAACATCGCCCTCATATTACTTGTTGACTATTTCTTGAATATCCCTCCTGTGGAGGGACAGGCCTGACTTAAGCGAAGCAAGGTCAGAGAAGAAGGCGCGCGCGCGTCTAAATGCCGAACCCTCGAGCTGCTCGACCCCCGCGGCCCCCCACACTCACGCATCAGGCGCCCGGAGGCGGCCCAAAGAGCATCCCCTAAGAGGCCTTCGAAACGCAGCTACAACGGTTTTCGGCTGTTCTGAACCATGTTCAGACGCTCCGCTCTGCGGTCTTTCAGGCGTCCGAGACCGCCAAAGAGGCCTCCAGGATCGCCCCAAGACTGGCCAAAGAGGCGTCAAGACGGCCCAAGAAAGCTCAAGTAGAGCCCAACAGGACCCGAGATGGCTCCGAGGAACCCCCAAGACAGCCCACGATGGCCCCAAGATGCCCTGTGAAAGCACTCCAAATCGCGACCTGGTCGTCGAGGGAAAGCACGAAGGGCAGCATGATTGCCCCAAGAAGCCCCTGGAGGGCCCCAGAAGACGTTCAGGAGGCCTCTGGGGTCCTCAATAGAACCAAGACGTCTTCGAGAGGCTCCCCTCAAAAAAGGGCCTCCACAACAAATGAGAACGGGTCCGTAACAAATCGGGGAAGGCTTCGCAGAGAATGGCGAGAACAACGAAGAAACAAAGGAAAGAGGAAGACAGGGAGGAGGAAGACAATAATGATAACGACAGCGCGAAAACGGAGACGAGGACAGGACATATTATATCGCTTCCTCGTTCTCTCTCTCTCTCTCTCTCTTTCTCCTTATTTCTCTCTCTCTATATATATATTTATATATATATATACATAAATGTATAGATATAGATCACCCTCTCGCTCTCCTATCTCTCATTCCGCCCGTGCGCAGCTTGAAGGACCAAGATGCATGGCGCGAAACGCCAGCGCAGTCTTCTGTATGTGCTTACATCTGATGTAACAGCATACGCACCTGTCCGGCCGAATCGAGCTCGATGGCGATTGAATGGAGCCGTGGCGCGTTGTTCTGACCGCTTCGTCCAGGGAATCCGTAACATTCAGAAAACCAGACGCACCCCTCACGCAGATCGCGACGTCACGGTCCAAACACACGATGGAATTTCAACATGTTTACATGCAAACTACATAGCATACAATGGATGTAAGTGATGTTGGACGTCGCTCTTGAGAACAGCCGTTTCACGTGAGACATCCCGCCACATTGAAGCCCGACGTATTCAAAATTGTTATCATATTCTTCAACACGTCAGTTTCGCTCGAGACATCATCCAACATTTGGATTCGAAACTTATTTTCGATTGCAAACAACACCCTGTGGAACACCCCCTCCGCCACACAAACATCGCAAGGTGTGAGAACCCCACCTGCGTTCGACTGCGAGCCCGCTATGGCGCTGATTATCATTATCCTCCTTCTTCTTTGCTTTTCTTTCGGTTTCTCCATCTCATTCCTCCTCCTCTGCCTCCTCCTCATCCTTCTCGGATCCGACTTCACATCCTTCTCGGATACGACTTCTCGCGCACCTTCTGCGATTCTTGCGTGCTCCAAGTCTTTTGGTATGGGCCTGGGCACGCGCGTCCCACGGAGCTCATGCTCACGGTCCTGGGGCCTGGGAGGGGCCCCGCGAGACCCAAAACGGCGAACCGAAATCTCCAGCAGCCTCTCCGACTCCAGGAGCCCCTTTCCTCGCGTGCGTCTTCTTATTCGGCGTTTCGACATTGGGCGGAATGGGGAGAGGGGTGGTCTGGCTCCGGACGGCGGAACCACATTGATTCCACCGAGAAGTGAAGGACCACAGGGGACCCTCCGATTCCAATTCTGGACCCAAAGCAAAATGAGGAGCAGCATTGCAGAAAGAACGCGGAACCAAATGGGTTCGATCGAAGGGGAGGGACAGTGAGGCGCCAGGAGAACGAGGGAAGCGTAGCGGTATGGATGCCGTCGCCTCCTCTGCAAGATTATGTTTTTTTTCGCGGCCCCAGACTCCCTCGCGCTGCGAACAATCACGACGAGAGGTTTATCGCTATGTTCGGCCTCTGGGGGCCCCCACCGGGCCTCGGGACCGTCAAAAAACGACTCGGGATAAAAAGCTGGTCCTGGGGAATGGGTCTGGACCTCTAGGGGTCGCGTCATGAAAAAATCATGACGTCGGGGGATCTGGGGCGCGAGGGGGTCGACGGAGGGGCGACGAAGTCTCGCTGCGCCGCGCAGTGAGCGCGGCGCCCTCGACACCGAGACAACTGTCAGCTCTGGCCACCTGCGCCATACGAGCGCGCAAACCTGGAACCTGGGAGCCTAAAACCTCAGATCATCAGGCGGCCACGGCGGCAAGCGGGAACACGATCTGCGCGGACGGAGATGCCTGAAATGCATCGGGCCTCCCCGAAGCCTTACGGCTGCGCGCCCCGCCTCGACGGCCTCCTTGCCAACCTGCGAGGCCTGGAAGCTCCTCGGAGGGGCCGGGCCCCCCGGTGGGCGGCGGGGCCTGCCCAGGTGGGGGGAGGAGGAGGAGGAGGAGGAGGAGGAGGAGGAGGAGGAGGAGGAGGAGGAGGAGGAGGGAGGAGGAGGAGGAGGAAGAGGAGCAGGAGGAGGAGGGAGGGGAGGAGGAGGAGGAGGGAGGAGGAGGAGGGAGGAGCGACATTGGCCAGCAAGAGAAGGGCGGCCGAGAGCACGAGACGGAGGAGAAGGAGGAGGAAAAGAAGGACAGGAACAGAAGGATGAGGATGATGGTGATGATGATGATGATGATGATGATGATGATGATGATGATGATATGATGATGATGATGATGATGATGATTATGATGATGATGATGAGTAAGGGGAGGAGGAGGAGGAGGAGGAGGAGGAGGGGGAGGAGGACCAGTGTAAACCCAAGACTGATGAACGATGTTGAAACAAACCCTCCCTCCAAGCTCCCTCGCCACATGCCTCTGCAAGGATTCATGTCCACTGAGGGAAATGCCCCCTTGTGAGACAACCGTCTGAAGACCATAGGGGAGGTCAGAGGCGAGAGTCATGAGAATAGAGGGGGAGGGGGATGAGAAGGAATAAAGGAGGAGGAGGAGGAGGAGGAGGAGGAGCGACGCTGGCCAGCAGGAGAAGGGCGGCCGAGAGCAAGAGAAAGCGAAGGAGGAGGGGGAGGAGGAGGAGGATGGAGGATGGAGGAGAACAGAGGCGACACGGATGATGATAGAGGGGGAGGAGGAGGCAGAGGAGGGAAAGTGAGGATGAGGAGGAGGAGGGGCGACAATAATGAGGATAGAGGAGGAGCTGCGGCTGCACACGGCTTTTGGACAAGACGGTGTGCGCACTACCTCTCGATGAATGCACACGAGCATAACACGTACCAGACGCGATACTCGTCACAGACAGCAGCGAGGAGGGTACCGAGCGGAGCACCGCCAGCGAGGGGACGAGGAAAAGGAGGAGGAGGAGGAGGAGGAGGAGCAGGAGGGGGAGGGGGAGAACGATGGAGGATGGCGGGGGCAACCGCACCAGGGCCCCGTTTCAGTGGGGACTGCTCAAAAGAAGCCAGGACACCTGGCGCGCCCCAGAAGACACCAGCCATGGCCGTGGGTCGAAACGTGTCCCGCCCTTCGTCCGCTCCTGCTGGAGTTTCCAGAGTCCCGGCATGTGACTTCCAGGGAGGACGAGAAGGAGGAGGAGGAGGAGGAGGAGGGGGAGGAGGAGGAGGAGGAGAGGAGAGGAAGGAGGAGGAGGAGAGGAGGAGAGGAGGAGGCGGAGAAGGAGGAGGAGGAGAAGGAAAGGAGGAGGAGGAGGAAAGGAAAGGAGGAGGAGGAGGAGGAGGAGGAGGAGGAAGAAGGCGCGCCCAGAGCAGCGCTCTGGCCGCCCGACCGCTCGAGCGGCGCGCCCCCGAGCCGGAAACGGCGGTCCGTCGCCATGCTCTGCCCGCGGACATCGAGGCCTGCTCGAGGGCTCTGCGCTGGAGGTCCCCTCGGGGGGGGGGTAATCCCCGCGGGGGGGGGGGAGCTGGTCTTGGGTCGGGCCTGTCCCCGTACAGGGGGATTTTGGACGAAAAATTAAAAATAGTCAAGACATGTCCAAACGATATTCGAAAATAACGAGAAAAATCGTCCCCATACTATGTTTTGACTATTTTTGAACATTCCTCCTGTAGAGGGACACGCCCGACTGAAAGCTGGTCCCTCGCGCGAGCCTCCGCAGACGGGAAGGGTCGGCGACTCCGAAGGGTGTGGCTTGCTAGGGGTGTGGTTTGCAACGGGCGCCCTGGGGGGCACCCTGGAGGGCGGGCGGGGACCTCGACGGAGCTCTCCGCCGCGCCCCGAGGAGGCCCAGCGAGGAAAGTGCCGTGCTCTCCGGGCCCCAGCAGTGCCGATCGCAAACTACACCCTGGCGTAACCATACCCTTTGTAGTCGCCGAAAGGGGGAATTCGTGGTCATCGACGTCGGGGTCGGCGACGTCGTCGACGCCGCCGCCGACGTCGTCCGCACGTCTGTGGAAAGCGCTTGTTGAGGCAGAACGGTGCGCGGCGCGGAGAAGGCGAGAGTCACACTTTGAAAGCCACGGGATGGAGGAGGGGGAGGGGGGAAGAGGTCTTTTGTTGCACATATATATATGTATATATATGTATATATATATATATACATGTGTATACACTCATGTATATATATATATATATGTATATATATATATATAGTGTACAATGTGTTTTATGCGTGCGCTTCTCTGCTTGCAGGCGTGGGAAGAGACTTCCCGTGCCAGACACGCTCTGCCTCGCGCTCGCCCAGGATCGGGGCCCGCGCACGCGCGCCTGCCGGGCAACCCCGGGCGCTCGAGACTTCAGGCGTCGGCCCCCTGGGGGCACGGACCGCGGAGCACGAGCGAAGCGGGGCGAGGGCCCCGCCACGCGAGGGAGGGCGAGAGGGGGAGGTATCCCGACGGTTTCCAGGCGACGGCTCTCCAGGTGGCTGTGTGGGGGACCCCCTCGCGCGGTGTGAAAAAATCACGGCGGAAGGTTTGTCGCTATCTGCGGCCTCTGGGGGCCCTTGCGGGGCCTCAGGGCCGTCAAAAAACGACTCAGGATGAAAAACCGGTCTGGGGGTAAGTGCCTGCCTGCCCTGGGGGCCTTCTCAGAGCTCTCCTCCTCCTCCTCCTCCTCCTCCTCCTCCTCCTCCTCCTCTTCCTACTCCTCTTCTTCCTCCTCCTCCTCCCTCCTCCTCCTCCTCCTCCTCCTCCTGCTCCTCCTCCTCCTCCTCCTCCTCCTCCTCCTCCTCCTCCTCCGTCCCGACCTCTGAAGGTCGGGACACGAACAAATCCGCCGACCCCTTGTGTCATAACGACGGAGGTATGGGCGGGGCGCTGTCCTGTGAGCCACACGTCGGTCTTCGCACGCCGCGTTTCGAGGCTGGGGGAAGGGGGGGAGGGAAGGCAGAGACGGAGACAGGAGGAAAAGGGGGAGGGAAGGAAGGAGGAGGGAGGGAGTGACGAGGAGGGGGAAGGAGGGGAGGGAGGGAAGCGGGGCAGGAGGTGAGTCCCCGCGCATTTCCCAAGATTCGGACATCCAAGGCAACGAATAACGGGAAAAAAACTGGTGACACCCCTCCCCCCCCCTCCCCGGGCCCCCAGGGGAGCCGAAGGGGGGGGGGGGGGGTGCAGCCTGGCCCCTCCGAATTTCGGGCATCAAACGGGCGACCGTTTCACCACCTGGAATGGCCACCCGCTTGGTACCCGAAATTCGGCGACATATTCAGGAGATGGGCCAGCCCCCCTCCCCCCCCACCCCCCGGAAAATCGGAGAGGCCCCAGGCTGGCCCCTCACCCGAGTGCCGCCGAAGTTCGGACAGCAACCAGCGGGTGGCCACACCAGGGGGTGACATGGTCACCCGCTTGTGCCCCGAAATTCGCTGGGGGGGGCCAAGCTGGCCCTCTCCCGAATTGAGCCGAAATTCGGGGAACAAGGCGGGTGATCACTTCAGGGGGTGAAGTGGTCACCCGCTTGTTACCTAAAATTCGGATGGGGGGGGGGGGGCAGGCTGGCCCTCTCCCGAATTTTGTCGAATTTCGGGCAACGGGCGGGTGATCATTTCAGGGAGACTTTTCGGGGGCAACGCACCCCAGCCATGCACAGTCAGTTAGCGAGTCCTCTGGTCAGGTACGCGTCAGATCGCAAAGGACAGTGCTTCATGACAACGCTGCGTCAGGAAAGCTGGGTGTTCTACGTCGGTGGCTGCTATCCTTCCAGGAGGTGCAAATGGTCGCCCGCTTCTTACCCAAAATTCGGAAGGGGGGCCAGGCTGGCCCCATGAGTGCCCGACGGTGTTCCAGTATTCGGACTGGCGACCCCCCCCCAGACCTCCTGGGGGGGGGGGTTCACCAGCTTGTCTTCCAATTCTTCACTCGAAGAACATCGGGAAATAAGCGGGTGACCACTCAGGGGGGTGAAACTGTCACCCGACCGTTCCCCCAGATTTGCACAACGACCAGATCTTGGGAGACCATCGGGCGACCACGTGTCGGTGAAGCGGGAGGGGAAAGGTGGGAGAGGAGGGGGAAGACGGGCCACACTTGACATCCTGGCCCTCCCTCGTATCCCTTCCTGCTGCGCTGGGCACCTTTGTGTGTTGCCGGGCCGGGGGGTATGAATCAGATCGTGGCCCCCTCGACGGGGCATCTGCTGTGTTCGGTCCCTCGCCTGCTGGACGAGAGGCGAGGGCTCCAGGCGAGGCCAGGAAGTCTGCAGCCGAGGGGAGCGGGGGGGAGGGGACGGCGGGGAGCCCGCCACGGGTGCCCGCCACGGGGAGCCGGCCCTGGGTCCCAGAAACAACAAAAAAAGTCAGCCGCAGAACGACGAACTGCTGCTCTCCGCACATTCCGGCTTCCGCGGGTCCTCCCCAGACATACCTCGTCCTACCCCCGCGGGAAAACAACAGATGGGGTCCAGAAGGACGTGCTCGTACTAGTGTTATGTGCTCCTGGTGGAGACGCACGGCGGGCCCGAACGTATAGCACAACAGATTGTAGCACATCGTCTCCCGACCCGTATTGCCAGAAAGCGCCCGCCACGGAGCTCATGCCGACACACACATGACATCGGTACGGCTGGTGCCGAACAGAGACAGCCGAATTCAACATCTCCACGGGCTCCAGCTACCCCCCCCCCCCCCTTCCCAATGCCCTCCTCATCCTCTTCCAGCCCTGTCCGGCCAACGCTTACGATCCTGGTCCTGTTCCTACTCGTCTTTCTTGTCCCTGTCCCCCTCGTCTTCTTTGCCATCCTCCCTCTCCTCCTCCCGCTCCTCATCCTCGTCCTCCTGTTCCTGCTTCTCCTTCTCGTCGTCCCCCCACTCCCTCACCGTCCTCCTCCCCTCCCCACTGAAGCCACGCCCGCGAGGGAAGGGTCCTGTCGGCGGGAAGTGTGGCGGACGCGACTACGATGCAGTCCTCCAGCCTGGCGCCCATCCTTCCTCTCTGTCTCTCCTGCTACTCGTCCCCTCCGTCCGTCCTCCCATGTCCAAGTTCTGCTCCACCCTGCCCGTGGTCATGATGACACACCTGGCCACAATGCATACCTATATGTATATATATATATATACAGAATTGCACACATATATGTATGTATATATCTGCGAACATACGTATACACACGTACATACAGGTATACATACATATGTGCATTGACATATACATCCGCATATACATGCAAACATCTGCATACACATCGAACTGTCCAGGCGCATGTATATAAGTGGGGTGACCGTTCTAACACATGGGTTTTCCCGTGCACGTTTCCAACTCGTACGCTTTAGAGCACTTGCCGTAGCCCGCGGCTGCTGTATCATGCATTCATTGTCGTGGAAAGCGTGTAAGAAAAAATTGCAGCTCAGCTTGCGTTCAGCAACTTGCAATACCACACGCAAGTTGTTGGAACCACCCCACGCAATCGCCGTCATGCCAAACATTCGTCGTTGTATACGAAAACATAAAAACCCCGTCCGTCTGAATCGTGTCAAAAATTGCAACCCAACAACAATCAACGCCCCCCACAAACAAATCACCGAACATGAAAACTGCAATGACCACCTCACTGGCGAGTTGGCACGCGCGCGTTACCAAGCGCATCCGCAAAAAAAAAAAAAAAACATGGGCTGGCGCCGCAACATCTATATATATGTGTATATATGATAAGTCCTATCAACTAAGATACAGCTTCAATGATTGCAGCCGCCTGTGGTCCGCGCGACGGCGCAAAAAGGGCACTAAGGAATAATCTTGCGGCGCGGATTCAACCTATAACACAATGCACTTGTGATGCCCACGTCCTCTCTGTTGACGCTACACAGCGAAGCAGCGAGGGCTCTGAAAAGGAGTCCCAAGGGCTTTTGAGGAGGAGGGAGAAGAGAAGGAACACGGGGGAGAATGAGGAGGAGGAGAAGGAGATAGAGGAGGAGGAGGAAAGGGAGGAGGACGACGACGACGACGACGAGGAGGGGGAGCAGCAGTAACATCAGGAGCAGAGAAGGCACCCATTAGCAAAGCCTGATTGGGGAGAGCAGCGACCAAAAACCTGGCGCGACCCCAATTAGGGGGGATGGCTTTCTGCAAGATGCGTGCGCTGGGAAAGTGGGCGGTGCCGCCGCCTGGCGCGGGCGGCTGGGGGCGGCAGGAACGGATGATGATGATGAAACGTTGGCGGGAGGCTCCTCTCCCTGGGGCTACGTTCCGTAATGCGTATGTTGGTGTTCCTCCTCCTCTTCCCTTTCCTTCTCCTCATTATCACTATCCCCCCCTCCTCCTCCTCCTCCTCCTCCTCCTCCTCCTCCCCCTCCTCCTCTTTATCACTATCCTCTTCCTCTTCCTCCTTCTGCTCTCTTCCTCCTTTTCCTCCTCCTCCTCCTCCTCCTCCTCCTCCTCTTCATTATCACTATATTATTCCCCCTCCTCTTCCTCCTCCTCCTCCTCCTCCTCCTCCTCCTCCTCCCCCTCCTCCCCACAAACCCGTAGAGATCCATGGGCCCTCGATCCGTCTCTCGTCAATTTTCTCTGTTTGCCCTTCCGGCGCCCTCCACAAATTCGGCGTTCCCTTCCGGACGTGCGGAAAAGACAAAGTGTGACGAGAAGAAACTGCAAGGAAAGGATCGACAAGGCTGGGAGGGGGCTGGGAGAAGGAAAGTGGGCGGACGGGCATGGGGAGGTGAAACTGGACAAGGGTGAAGGAGAAGAGAGCAAACGAGGGCGGGAGCGAGGAACATGGCAACGGAGCGGCAAGGAAACCTGGCACTGAGATCGGCAAGGTTCCAAGTTTTCTGAATGGGGGGAAAGGGAGAAGCTGAAGAGACAAGCAAGAGAAACACAGAGAGAGAGAGAGAGAGAGAACAAAAGTCACAGAGCAAGGAGGGAGAAAGAGAGTGAAAAAGGAGCGAGACAGGGGGAGAGAAAAAGAGAGAGAGAGAGTGAGAACACAATAAACAATATGACTATACATGTAAAAAGGGAGAAGGGAAATATATACACATACTATAAAAAAATCCTGTGGGGGGATACAGAAACAAGGAGAGATAAGGAGAGTGTCAAGGATGACGGTATCATGTAAAGCCTTCATAAATGTTGTGTATTAAACAAATATTACGACCACGCAGACCCATGCAACGGGCTAGACATGGGGTCGTGGGAAGTCTGCGTGACGGCGGGGCCTACGAACTAGGGGCCCGCCTTGCAAAGCCAACGTTTCATCAGGAAGGGGTAGAAATGGAGGTAGAAATGTGGGGGGTTGGCCCCTGAAGTCTGGAAGGTAGACATCTGGAGGTGTCATCGTCGACCTACCTCTTTGGCGGGCCCTCCTCACACCAGCTGCCCTCCACCAACCTCGCCGTTCGCCAACCGTGCCGTCCGCCAACGAAGCCGCCCTAGTTGAACTTCCACCGGCCTCCGCGCACCTTCTGTTAGCATCCAGAACAGAGGAAGATCCGCCGTTCCCTCGCCGACGGGGCTCTTCCAGGAACGGCTTCCGCAGAGGCCGACGAAGAGCAGGAAGGGGCGGTAAGGAAACGCAGCGCTGACCATCTCAGGGCACGCTGGGGCGACATCGGGTTCATGATTGGGGCTGGCTCGCCGAACAGGACTGGCCGACCTCGAGACGGTTTTCTGGACCCCCTGGTTGTTCTTCCCCTGCGGAGGGGGGCAAAGCCTCTGGAGGCCGACACCCTTGTTTGGCAAAGCCTGCGCAGTGAGGTAGGGAGACACCCGCATGTGTCAAGAGCGTGGACAAGGATCTGGAAGGTTTTGGGGAGAACAAAGAGGAGGACGAAAAGGAGGACGGGGGAGGAAACGGGAGGACGCAGACTGTGCACCCGCACCGATCCTATCTGGGTTCATCCTGAGCCAAGGATAAGCATGGCCAGGATGGGTGCGAGCGTATCATTGGCGACCTCCAGGGATAGGGGGAGGGAAGGGGGGGAAAAAGCAGCAGCAGGAGCAGAGCAGCAAGCACCCATTGGCAAAGCCTAATTGGGGAAAACAGCAAATAAGAACCCGGCGCGACCCCAATTAGGGGTAAAGGCCATCTGGCAGAGGCGTGCGCCAGGAAGGCGAGCGGCACCGTCGCCTGCCGCTGGCGGCTGGGGGGAGCAGGGGGCGAATGACGGTGGCATGTGGGCGAGAAGCTGCTCATCCGACTCTTCCTCCTCACCATCCTCCTCCTCCTCCTCCTCCGCCTCCTCCTCCTCCGCCTCCTCCGCCTCCTCCTCCTCCTCCTCATCCTCCCCGTCCTTCTCCACCTCCTCATCCTCCTCCGCGTCCTCTTCCTCCTCCTCCTCCTCCTCCTCCATTCCTTGTCATTCTAAAGAACTTCTCCCTGTCGCACCCCGAGGCCAGATTTTAGGGCTGGCCGGGCGTTTCGCCTGAGACTTCCTCACCACTTATGACTCTGAAGCTTGAAAATTAACAACACTTCACAAATGGAGGGCGGGTGGTTCTCAAAATGTGGTTCTCGCCGTAGCGCCGCGAACACTCGTTTTAAACAGTTGCAAGGGTTCCACGGGCTCAGGGCGAATCGTTTTCGAAATGTGGCTATCGCTTTAGTGCCGCGCACATTCGTCTTCAAATTCGCAAGAACGGATTGAAGGCGGGTGGTTTTCAAAATGTGGCTCTCGCCTTAGCGCCGCGCATATTCGTTACAAAGTTGCAAGAGTTCTACTGATTGAGGGCACTTCCTTTTCAAAATGTGGCTGTCGCCTCAGCGCCGCCGACATTCGTTTGCAAACTGTGCAGGAGTTCCACGGATTCCCCCTCATCAGCGTACCAGAGATGGTGTTCAGGAGGGATTTAGGATTATGCGGGCGCAACAAGTACGTGGATTCTCTGTGTTGAGATCCCACGAATGGCGTTCTGGCGCGATTCGGGATCGTCACGACGCAACGGTCAGGTTGATCCGTGGCGTTGGAATCCCGAGAGCAATGTTTGGGTATGCTTCAGGGTATTCACACGGGTGTCTGCCAACAAAACAGTTCCATCAATGGGAATGAACCGTTGTAGTGGCCTATGAAGAGGGGGGGAGCTTGGAGGGAGCGGTTGCTCCAACATCGTTGATGATTCTTGAGATTTCACTGGTCCTCCTCCTCCTCCTCCACCTCCTCCTCCTCTTCATCATCATCATCATCAGCAGCAGCAGCATCATCATCAGCATCATCATCCCCTGAGGGAGGACTTCCCAGAGGCCGGTGGCTGTGGAAGGCACAACCCAACCCAATCCTCCTCGATCTGCTCTTCACCCTCATCCCGTCGTCTGCCTCCTCCGCTGCCTCTCCTTCTCTTCTGATGGGCCTGTTTTCCACCACCACCACCACCATCATTCGGATTGGGGGGAAGCAGGAGGAGGAGGACGAGGAGGAGGACGAAGAGGAGGAGGAAGAGGAGGAGGATGTGGCGGCGGAGGAGGAGGAGGAGGAGGAGGAGGAGGACGAGGAGGAGGACGAAGAGGAGGAGGATGTGGCGGCGGAGGAGGAGGAGGAGGAGGAGGAGGAGGAGGACCCCCTCCTCCTCCAATTCGTGGTGGTGGTGGTGGAAGACAGGCCCCTCACTCTCCGCCCTCCTGGCGCGCCGCGGACCTCCGTCGCGCCAGGCCCCCCCCCCCCCGCTGGGGGTCCACGCGCCAGCCTCCCTTGGGGCACCCGCCCACCGTCGCGGTCGGGCGGCCCGGAGGGGCACGCCCCCGCGGGCCGCCGCTAAGCGCACCCCTCAACCGGCCGAGGGCCGGCGCACGGGGGAGCCGACGAGAGGCCTCGGCGGGGCACGATTGTAGGAGGCCTCCCAGATGGGGTCCGCCTCCTCCTCCTCCTCCTCCTCCTCCTCCTCCTCCTCCTCCTCCTTATCTCCACCTCCTCCTCCTCCTCCTCCTCCTTCTCCTCCTCCTGCCCCTCCTGGTCGTCGTCGCTGCATTTCAGGGTCGGCGGCACTGGCCGTCAGGCCTTCACCATAATGACGTCGGGGGCCTGGGCAGATGGGGTCCGAGCAGATGGGGTCGGAGGATTGCACAACATCGGTGATGCATCGGCGATGCACCCGCGATGCATCGGCGACGTCCGTGGTGCATCGGCGACGCCGGCGCGGAGAAGATCAGGCCCCGCATCGAGCCGCATCGGCGATGCCTCGGCGATCCTCCGACCCCATCTGCTCGGACCCCGCCTGGGAGGCCTGGACCGACGCGGTCTCGTCGGGGCATGATGCGCTTGATCACCGGAGGGGACCAACGGCGAGCTGGCGGCCACCTCCAGAGACGCCACCAAAGCCGCCCCTGGCCCTGCAACCCCGCCCTTCGGCGCGGATCCAGGGCCCCTGCACCGCCCATGCCACAGCCTCCATCAACGACAGGCGGTCCCCCTATGGCCTCTTCTTCCTTCACCTCCACCTTCTTCTCTGTCGCCCTCCTGCGCCCACCCATCCCCTCCTTCATTCCTCCTCCTCCTCCTCCTCCTCCTCCTCCTCCTCCTCCGCCACATCCTTCAGGTATCCTCCCTGCTACATCCTCCTTCTCCTCCCTTCTCCCTGGCACCTCCTCCCTCCTCCCTCTTCTCTGGTCGATCATCCCCATCCCGCCACGCAATACGAGGAGAGGGATGGCCCTACTTAGATGCAAAGCGGATAGTGGACGGGGGGAGACTGCGCCGCCGCCCCCCCGGACTTGTAGTTGTCAAGCATCATTTTGATGGCCATCTTGATGTTGTTTCGCTGGGTGTCCTGGGCTGCGAGGGCCAACGCGCAACGGGTCGCTGCCGTCTTGTTGCCGCGGAGATGCCAGACGGGAGGAAGAGAGGGAGACAGGAAAGGAGGAGCCCGCACGGAGCAGCGCGGACAAGCGAACACGGAGGACGAGGAGCGAGGACGGCGGAGGAACGAGGAGCAGGGACGGAGGACGAGGGACGAGCGAGGCGGGGGAGGGCCCGCACCTCCGGAGTCGCATGCTTTTCCTCGCGGTGTTTTGGCCCCAGGGCGCCGGACCGCATCTCCACAGGACCTGCCTGTCGTTCGGGGGGCGTCTAGTGATGGACCCGCGGCCCACGGAGAGGGACGAGGAAAGGCACTCTACAGGCATCGGCCTGACCTACAGGACGATAGATCAGGAAACGCATAAGGAACGAGAAAGAATACACAACGCATAAGGAACGACAAATAACGCGTGCAAGCCTAAGGAACGACGGAGCCCCTTTTGAAAAGTGTGTGCCGTATTCAAGCCGCTCACTGTAGTATTAGGTCGGGCATGTCCTCCTACGGGCGGGTTTTTGGCAGACAAATGAAGCATAGCCAAAAAACTCACAACATAGTCCAAACATACTCTTGAAATACTCGAGCCATCGTCACCAAACTATTGTGAGACTATTTTTGAACACTCCTCCTGCAGAGGGACAGACCCGACTTAACACTAGCAGCATGCGAATATGCGCCCCCTCTGGAGGCGCACGTCCTCACCGAACGTAAAGCACAAAACATGTGATGACGTGCTGCTACCCAGGAGGTGGGGCCAGAAAGCACCCGCCACCAAGCCTATACTGCAGGATCTCGGAGCGCGCGCGTCTCGCCTGCGAGTCCGACGCACACATCGCATGCGTCGGTTTGGGCGGTGCCGAAGGAACGGCCCCCGAAGGCCTAGCAGCCGAAGTCCCGAAGAGTCGCTCATCGTGGTTGCTCCGCTGCGCGAGGAGGTCGGACAGCACCGCCATGATTGATTACTCCAGAGATGTTGGGTGTCCTTCTGCTGCAGTGGTGTTCAACGCATTACGCCGCCCAGCTATGCAACTTCGGCTTGTCAAATGCCTCGAAAAAAAAACCCAATGACATGCACATTGCCGCCGCAAACTCATGTTCACAACAGTCCGTGATGTCGAACATTCTCGAATGCTGGGGTGAGAGAGGAAAATTGTGAGGAAATAGGAGCAGCAGGAGGACGAAGAGGAGGAAGAAGAGAAGAGATGAGAACCTTTTCGTCTTGCTCCTGCGTGTGCGCGATTGACCAGCAGGGGCCCACCTCGGGAATGGAGCCCCGCTCTTCGGTGGAAATCTGCGACGCAATTTCGACACTAGCCTGTGGAGGAGACGGCTCTCTGAGGATCTCGGATGTTCCCACACGCTGCCTTTCGCATAGTTGCGCAACAAAACGCCCTGATTGGAAACCGACGGGCGAGTGGAATGCGAATGAAGGTGTAGTGGACGGGCCATGGTCGCTGCTTGGCCATCTCTTAAGTGTGGCATCCCAGTGTACATGCTAAGGTTTACTTCAGAGAGCGCCCCTCGGAAATTCCGGAAATATGCCCAAATTACACTTGTCATCGGACAGCACGCAAACAACAACAACAAAAAACAAAACAAACAAAACACGACAGCCCTCGCAGACACGTGCTTGGCGTCAAACAACCGCAAGCGGCAAGTCGCATGTGCGGACAGTGCCTGAGGACGAAAGGACAACTTGCTTTTCTCACAGCGCCGCATCACCCCCCGGCCGTGCCCGAAGACGAGGCCGAGCTCGATCTGACTCTCCGCAAGACGGCACGGCAAGTGAGAAGCCACTAGTCACTAGATGTGAAGATTGGCCGGTCCGAGGAGCCAAGTTACCTGTACCCGCCCAGACGACGAGAGCATGGGCACGTGGAGCTCGCCTCTGTGATGCTGGCGCACCTGTCTTCTCGGCCGCAGGCACCGAGGCAAGAGAGAAGGCGGACAGATCAGGAAAAGCACGCCGATGCGCACACCGTGGGGGGCACAAGACCCTGATCTGCCGTTGCCCTAAAAATGCAACATCGCAAAAAATCACGACCGGCGCCCCAGACCCAATCTTTCTGCATCAGTTTTTGAACCGGATCGACCTGTGAGGGTCCCGGGTCCCGGGGCCGAAATCAATCGAAAACGCCCGTTGTGAACAAAATTGCAACGCCAGGATCTCAGGGGACAGCATGGGCAGCCTGGGTTGCCCTCGGGGCAGGCCGGACTGCGACATCCTCCACCCCAGACCTCCGACGTCATGATTTTTTCATGACGCGACCCCCAGGGAGGTCTCGACCCATTCCCCTGGACCGGCTTTTCATCCCGAGTCGTTCTTTGACGGTCCCGAGGCCTGGTGAGGGCCCCCAGGGGCCCAAAATAGCGAAAAACTTGCCGTCGTGATTTGTTCATGACTCGAGGGCGTCTGGGTCCTCCACAGCAGACCAACGCCGGCAACCACCGCGGCGCGCCACGGGAGAGATGCCTCCCCTCTGGCGGCGGCCCAGCCTCAGGTCGGGCGCGTCCCCCTACAAGGGGATATTCGGAGGATACATTAAAAAATACCTCCAAAACTGTTCCAAAATACTCTAAAATGGTCAAGACATCGTCCCCAGATTTTTCTTTAAAAACTATTTTCGAATACCCCCCTGTAGAGGACCGGGCCCGACTTGCGGTTGCCCTCGGGGACGGACAGACTGCGACATCCTCCACAGCAGCCCAAAATGCTCCAGAATTGCCCGAAGTGGTCAAACAATCGTCCCCCGACTATTTCTTAAAACTATTTTCGGGTATTCGTCCTGCAGAGGGACAGGCCCGACTTCCGCCTATGAAGGGGCCCCAGGACACACAAATAAATACACACAAATAAAATTATTCCCCATATTTTCCCATATTTTCTGGGTTTCTGTCTTCCCCCCCACTTCCCATATTTTCCCATATTTTCCTGGGAGTCGACGATTAATTGTGTCTGTGTGTTTTTTCCCCTCCTGAGCCTGGCCGGCAGGCGATGGGCGGGCGACAGCCCGAGCTTAAGCGAGCAGGGGCGGCTCGCCGACGTCGAGCCTGGCGCTGGACGCAGGGCGCGCGCCGAGAGCCTCTGCGGGGCCTGTCTGCCACCACCACCACCACAAGTTGGAGGGGGAGGGGTTCTCCTCCTCCTCCTCCCCCTCCCCCCCCCCTCCTCCTCCTCCTCCTCCTCCTCCTCCTCCTCCTCCTCCTCCTCCTCCTCCTCCTCCTCTCCTCCTCCTCCTCCTCCTCCTCCTCCTCCTCCTCCTCCTCCTCCTCCTCCTCCTCCTCCTCCTCCTCCTCCTCCTCCTCCCCTCCCCTCCTCTACCTCTCCTCCTCCTCCTCCTCCTCCTCCTCCTCCTCCTCCTCCTCCTCCTCCTCCTCCTCCTCCCACTCCTCCTCCTCCTCCTCCTCCTCCTCCTCCTCCTCGTCGTCGCCCAACTCCTCCTTCCCCCCATCCAGCTCATCGTGGTGGCGGTGGAAAAGAGCCCATCGGACTCGGGCAGAGCGAGCGCCCGGCCTCGCCTCCTGCGCCCGGGGATCCCCAGACCCCCTCGAGCAATGACCAAAAATCACGGCGGGAGGTTTTGCCACAGTCTTCGGCCTCCGGGGGCCCTCACCCGGCCTCGGGGCCGTCAAAAAAGGACTCGGGATGGAAAGCCGGTCCGGGGGAATGGGTCCAGACCTCCGGGGGCGCGTCGTGGAAAAATCACAACGTCGGGGGTCTGGGGATGGCCCACTCTCTCGAAGCGCCGCGCGTCGCCAGATGTATCCCCCCCCCCTCGCCAGAACCAGAACACGCCCCTTCCCTCGAAAATCCAACGCCTCCCTCTGGAACTGGGGCCCCACCCCGCTCCAGGGAAGAGGCAGCCCCAGCCCCAGACCCCGCTGCTGCGCGCCGGCAAACGACGACGAACAGGACGAGCATGGCGACAGCCACGACGCTGACGGCGACGACGGCGACGCAGACACCGACAACGACGACACGGGCGACAAGCGGACACTGTAGCGGACAAGCGGTCTTTCAAGCATTCGAGCGGGCGGGGCCCTCACGGGTCGGGCGGGCGGGACACTAACGGGTGGGTCGGGCGGGCGGAACGTGGGAGCGGGTGAGCTGGTGGGGCATGGAATAGAAGCCTCGCTCGTTGCAGGACAAGACTCGACACCGTCAGCGTCAGCGTCAGGGTCGTCGTCATCAGAATCGTCGTCGCGATCGCCGCGTTCTTCGTCGACGCCATTGTCGAGCGTCGTCGTCGTCGTCACCACTTGCCATCGTGTCATGGGGGAGATTCGATCGAGCTGGATTTCTGTTGGGCCTAACTGGGCAGGACAACCCCACGCGTGCCAACGCGCGCCCACAGAAGGCACCCTTTCGGTAGCAGCGCAGAGTCGGAGGGTGGAGGAATCAGGAGGAGGAGAAGGAAGGAGGAGGAGAAGGAAGGAGGAGGAGGAGGAGGAGGAGGAGGAGGAGGAGGAGAGGCTAAGGAGGAGGGGAGAGGGAGAGGGAGGAGAGGGGTAGGAGGAGGGGGAGGAGGGAGGGGGAGGAGGGAGGAGAGGATGAGGGAGGAGGAGGAGGAGTATGGGGGGAGGAGGAGGGGAGGAGGAGGAGAGGAGAGGAGAGAAGAGGAGGAGGAGGAGGAGGAGGAGCAGGAGAGGGAGGAGCAGGAGAGGGCGGAGCTTAACCCCCCCCGCAGGATCGGCAGGGCCCACGGCGAGCGCGAACGCCATAGCGTGCGTGCCAGTTGGTAGGAGGCGGGAGGTGGGCAGGGAGGCGAGCCCAGACCCCCTCGAGTCATGACAAAACCACGACGGCAAGTTTTTCGCTATTTTAGACCATGTTTTGACCATTTTAGAATATTTGGGAACATTTTTGGAGGTTTTTTTTTTTAAAATGTATCCTCCGAATATCCCGTTGTAGGGGGACACGCCCGACCTGAGGCTGGGCCGCCGCCAGAGGGGAGGCGTCTCTCCCGTGTCGCGCCGCGGTGGTTGCCGGCGTTGGTCTGCTGTGGAGGACCCAGACGCCCTCGAGTCATGAACAAATCACGACGGCAAGTTTTTCGCTATTTTCGGCCCCTGGGGGCCCTCACCAGGCCTCGGGACCGTCAAAGAACGGCTCGGGATGAGAAGCGGGTCCAGGGGAATGGGTCGAGACCTCCCTGGGGGTCGCGTCATGAGGCGGAGGAGCAGGAGGACAAGGGGCAGAGGAGAGAAGCGAGGAGCAGCAGCAGGAGGCAGGAGGAGGCGGAGGAGGAGGAGCAGCACGGCGGGGAGGAGGAGGAGCAGGAGGACAGGGGGCAGAGGAGAGAAGCGATGAGCAGCAGCAGGAGGCGGAGGAGGCGGGGAGGCGGAGGAAAGGCATGGTGTGGGCGAGGCTGTTAGCAGGGTGGGGGATGGTATAGTCTGGGGCACCTGTTTCTGGGTGGCTCCAAGGCTTCGTCACCGCCTCCTCATGGTCCTTCCCATCCTTTCTCTCTCTCTCTCTCGCGTTTTCTACGTGTGTGCGTGTGTATGTGTGTGTGTGTGTGTGTGGGTGGGTGGGGGGGCGGGTGGATGTTAGTAGTAGCTGTTGTCTCTCTCTCTCTCTCTCTCTCTCTCCTGGTCACTCTATCTCTCTCTCTCTCTCTCGCTCTCTCTCTCTCTCTCTCTCGCTCTTTCTTTCTCTCCATATCCTTTCGCCATTCCTGTACGACGGCAAAGAAACCTCTACACCTACGCAGTGGCACACCACTCAATTCCTCACCCTGGCACCTCGAAATCCGCGGCGGAACGTACGAGCCCTCCCACCAGGATTCATCGTCCAGCTCCTGTCCAGCCCTCCTAACCCCTACTGGATATCCTCGCCCTCCTGGCCTTTTCCTCCGCCTCATCTTTCCCCCTTCGTCCTCTAGCTCATCCCATTCCCTCCTCCGCTTCCTCATCCTCCTCCTCTTCCTCATCCTCCCCATACTCCAACGCGCATGATAGTCCAACGCGCATGTGTTGGCAAAAGCTTCAACGTGCGCCCACTGCCCACGTCCTGGGAAGTTGTCTTCTCCTATCGTCGTCGTCGTCCTCCTCCTCCTCCTCCAAAACACAGACTCTGGGGATATATCCTTGAACTTGCCCGTGGTCACGAGCCTCTCCTGCTGCACGGTGGCCTCAGGAGGACCAGCAAATGAAGTATGCATACGAACTTCTCGAAGCGTGGTGCTTCGAACACATGTAAAAAACACTCACCCACTGGAGTTCTCCCCCCCCCTCGGAGGTCAGAAAAAGCCCAGAGCGCTCACAGACATCAACACTCGATCCTCCCTCCTCCCGCTTCCTGTGCCTTGCCTCGTCTCGACCCGAGCCTGACCACGATCCCCACCATAGCCGGCCAACACGATCCCGAACCGATGTGCACATCCTGAATCAGAAAGAGCGATCAACAGCTCCCCAATCCGCAGCCCCCCTCCCCCGTCGAGAGAGAGGATCGTAATTTGGCCCTCGGGTGCCTGTACCTTCATATATGTATGTGTATATATATCTATACTAGAACCACGCGCGCGCTTCGCGCGCGCTTAGGTTCTAGCTAGGAGGAGAGCTTGAGTCAACGAAAGTCGCAGGGAAGGGGGCAGGGGGAAGAAGGCCAGAGAGCGCTGAAGGATACAAATACTGGAGCCCTCTTGTGATTTTGAGGGGGCCTCGTCCGGCCGCTCGCTGGGAGTTTGACGTAGCTTCTCGGGAGCCTCTGAACCTGTCGGGGGCCTCCTGGAAGCAGGTTCGAAGCATTTTGGGGGCCGATTTGGGGCTTCTCGGGGCCTCCTTTGGGCCTCTTGGGGGTCTCCTGGGGCCTCTTGAGGGGCCTCCTTGGGGCCTCCTGGCGGCCTCTTGGGGCGGAAGGCTCGAGCTTGCGGTTCGTGGTCCCCCTCTGGGCCCCCTCTTGGGCCCGTCTTGGGGCCCTCTTGGGCCATCTTGGGCGCCTCTTGGGCCGTCTTGGGGCCCTCTTGGGCTGTCCTGGGGCCCTCTTGGAAGCTTCTTGGGCCGTCTTGGGGCGGTCTTGGGCGCCTCTTGGGCCGTCTTGGACGCGGTGAAAGCCCAAGAGGCGAACATGCGAAAAATATACATTTTCCCATAGGAATGGCACGATTTTTGCTTCTTGGGCCTCTCTTGGGCTGCCTCTCGGAGCGTCTTGGAGGCTTCTGGACCTTCTTGGTGTCATGACAGGCGTCTTGGAAGGCATCTGGAGCCATCGGAGCGCGTTCCGAAGCCGCCTGCGAACGATCTTGGACGGCGTCCGGCGGTCCGACGAGCCTCCGGGCCCCCCGGGGCCCACATTTGTGGTCGGGGTCCCGGCCCCGGGCCCCCGGACCCGGTGCGCCGTTATATGTATATGTGCAGATATGATATGTATCCCTCCTCCTCCTGGTCCTCATCCATCCGCCATTCTCACCCCTCCATCGTGTATCATCCTCGTCCTCGTCCTCGTCCTTCTCCCCCTCCTCCTCCCCCTCCCCCTCCTCCTCCTCTTCCTCCTCCTCCTCCTCCTCCTCCTCCTCCTCCTCCTCTCCCTCCCCCACCTTCTCCTCCTCCTCCTCCTCCTCCCCATCCTCCTCCTGTTCCTTTTCCTGCTCCTCCTCCTCCTCTATCATCATCGGTCCTTCCCCCCTTCATGGGCCATGGACATGGCAGGGTTATTCTTGTAACGTGTTCAAGCGGAAGCTGTCTCTTGATCGTCAAAACGGCCAAACATAGTATGACAAAGAACCCACCCATATGCAATTGTGAATATTGCAGGGCGGGCGGGACAATCGGGGAACTCCCCATGGGGCCACGAACCGCGTGACGGGTGTGTCAACATGGGGCGGGTACCGCATGCGGGCTGTGGGGGAGACGCATGCGATGACGGCCGCTGTGACCTTCGATAGAGCTCCCTATGGGGCCACGAACATGTGAGGGGCGGCCAAAAGTGAAGCGGGCGGGGGAGGCGCGCGCGAGGACGGCAGCAGAGACCATCGGTAGAGCTCCCTGTGGGGCCCCGAAACGTGTGAGGGGTGTGCAGGAATGGGTGGGTCGGACGCATGCGGGCGGCGCCAACAGGACATTCGGCGGAGCTCCCTATGGAGCCACGATCATCGTGAGCGATGTGCCGCAATGGGTGCGTCGGAAGCATGCGGCCGACGCCCCTAGGACCCTCGGTGGAGCTCCGAATAGGGTCACGATCCTCGTGAGGGTTGTCCCGAGATCGGCGGGTCGGACGCATGCGGGCGGCGCCCCTGGGACCTTCGGTGGAGCTCTTCATGGGGCCGCGATCCTCGCGAATGGTGCCAAGATGGGTGCGTCGGACGCATGCAGTCGGCGCCCCTGAAACCTTCAGCGAAGCTCCCTATGGGGCCAGGATCCTCGTGCGGGGTGTGCCGAAATGGGCGGGTCGGACACATGAGGCCGACGCAACTCCATATGGGGTGACGGGTGCTGAGCTGATGACGATAAGTGCGAATATAACGGCAATGAACATAATGCTGCTGATGGTAATATGATGAGGATGCTGATGATGATGACCATGGTGATGATGATGTTGTTGATGATGCTGATGGTGATGATGATGCTGATGATGATGGGGATGATGAGGACGGTGACGATGATGATGATGCTGATAATGCTGGTGGTGATGATGATGGGGAGAAGGAAGAAGATGATGATGGTGGCGATGCTGATTATGGTTATGTTCATGATGTTGATGGCAATGATGATGACGATGACGATGACGATGCCGATGATGATGATGATGATGATGATGCAGCTGATGATGATGATGGTGAGGATCCTGCTGCTGTTGTTGATAAAAGTGGTAGTGGTAGCGATAATGATGCTGCTCCTGCTGATGCTGATGCTGATGCTGATGCTTATGCTGCTGATGATGATGACTTAATGATGACGATGAGATGATGATGATCATGATGATGATGAAGATGATGATGATGATGATGATGGTTGATGGTGATGATGATGACGATCCTGACATGCGGAAAGCAGAGAAGGGGATGGGGGGAGGGAGGAGGCGAAGGAAAAGGAGGAGGAGGAGAAGGAGAAGGAGGAGGAGGAGGAGGAGAGGATAGGAACGCGGGGCGCTGCCTGGCCAAAAACGAGTACCCAATAGTTGGGAAAAAGATGCGACAAAATGGTGAAAAGAACGGTTCACCGAAACGGCCTGGTCAGTCCTAGGATACGAAAGGCGTTCGGAACCGGTAGAAAACTGCTCGGATCCGGTGTAGAAACAATGAGATTTGAACCCATGCTCCCACCAGGAGAACCGGGAAAGGCAACACCGCAGCGCCAGTCGCGTCAAACCAAGCTGCGCCAGAAACTGCGGGAACAGCTGCAAAAGGAAACCGAACTCGGACGCACGCTAGCATGGATTAGGGATACCTCTGCATCCTGCGCGCGGTCGCCAGATCCATGGATCGGGGAAGATAATGCGAGGCCAATTGGTATACACCACCACCGCCCGCAATAGTAACTTGCCGCAAAAAGGGTTAGGGGCAGGGTCATGCCAGACAACGCTGCGACGCCACGGCGAAAGGAGCGCGGCGCAGCTCGCAGGCGCCGTGGCATGGGGAGTCCCGGAAGCAGAAACAGCACTTCTTGTAGGAATCGCTCCTCTCGATAACCCCGAGAGATTGCGCCAGCGCCGCCTGATTTGGAGGCGGAGCGCGCCGATTCTGGGAGCGGGACCCCTCGCTAACCCATGCGACTCCATCCATGCCTGTGCTGCCTCGAAGACAAAACAAATGCTGTCGTTTCCAGGGCACGCTGGGCTCCCCCCTTTTCGCCGACGCGCTCTCTCTCCATCATTCCTCCACACCCTCCATGCCCCAGCAATCCCCATGCCTCCCTTCATCCCTGACCTCTCACCACAGCCCTCCCATCGCCTCTCATCTCCTCTGGTGCATCACTCCTTCCCACTTCCCTTGTCCTGCGTCACTCCCTGCCTGAAGCAAATGTGTCCCCACTCCATTTATCCCATCTATGTTACAGTTCCCTGCGTCTGCCTCGTCCTCCCCCAGTCGGCGGCGTGGGCGCCGAGCTCTGCTCGCACCCTCGAGCAATGAGATCATCATCAACAACACCATCCGCATCAACCTCATCTGCCTCACCATCGCCCTCAGGATCCACGTCGTCACCATCGCCGTCATCGTCACCACCATCACGTCAGCCATGATAGTTACTACCACCAGCAGCAACATCATAGTATCAGTATTAGTATAAATGTCGCCGTCGGCATCATCAACACCATAATCGAAAACGTACTTTTCCTTATCACCAAATCGGCATCAGTCTCGCCGTCGTGTTCACCCTCATCGTCATCCTCATTGTCACCATCATCATCGTCACAAGCGTAAACGTCACTGCCATCCGTGGGCATCATCACAACCATTATTCAACTCAAGTGCCACCTCCTCTTTATACTCCTCCGCATCATCATCCTCATCCTCATCCACCTCCTCATCACCCTCCACACTACATCCCACGTGCAGCCCGTCAACTCTTGCCGCCGCCGCTTGGACTCGCCCTCCGACGGCCTTGACCTTGACCGCATTCTCCTCCTCTTCCTCCTCCTCCTTCCTCCTCGTCCTCCTCCTCCTCCTCTTCCTCCTCCTCACTGCTCCTCCTCCTCATCCTCCTCCTCCTCCCTGCTCCTCCTCATCCTCCTGATCGCTCCCATCGCCATCGCCAAGGTCATCATACTCACCGTGCACCCTCCGCCGCGCGTGGCGACGGCAGAGGCGGGACCCCAGGAGAGCGTGGGCCCGGCAAGGGGGGAGCGTGGACCCCTCGGAGGGGGCATAGGGAGGCCTCCTGCACCCTGCTGATGAGGTAGGCAGACTCCTGCCCCGCCGCGCCGGGGCGGTGCCCGTGCACGCACCAGGCGGTGGGTGCTGCCTCCTCCTCCTCCTCCCCGCCTCCTCCTCCTCCTCCTCCTCCTCCTCCTCCTCCTCCTCCTCCTCCTCCTCCTCTCTTCCTCTCCAGGGTGAAGCGAGGGAGGGCCTTATGTTTCTACATTGGGCGACTTTGAGCATCGTGGCGTGTCTGTAGCGTCCGTGGGGGGCCTCCCCCTCCTCCTGCTTCTCCGCATCGTCATCATATTCCGATTATTCGTCCTCGTCCTCCTCCTCCTCCACCTCCTCCTCCTCCTTCTCTGATTATTCCTCTTTCTTCCTCTTCTTGGTCCTCCACCTCCCGATACTCCTCTGACCTGGCAAAAATGGACTCCGGGGACAACTTTCGAGTCTCACTCAAATGTTCTTTTTCATCCCATCCACGCCCTCCGTAATGCGGAATGTGAGCTGTCCCCGTGTCTCGCAAAAGGTTGTTGCCTCCACCGTCGTGGTCTAAGAGCAGCAGCTTCCATTTTTTAAAGACCCAATTTCCCTCGCTTTTCTTCGCACTGGCCCTGCTCAAACCGATCCTCTATCACAAGCCTCGTCATCCTGCTCAGTCTCACCATTTCATCATGATCAAACGGTATCCGGCTTTCGCTCGTCCTCCTCCTCCTCCTCCTCCTCCTCTTCCGAAGGCTTCCGCAGAGCTGACCTCGTTTTACTTCCGCCAGCCTCCACCCGCCTTCAACCGAGGAAGAGAGAGGAGCACAATCGACCCCTCGAAGGCAAGGGCCTTCACAGGGCTTCTCATCGGTGTTCCTCCCCCTCCTCCTCCTCCTCCTCCTCCTCCTCCTCCTCCTCCTCCTTTGCCTCCTCCTCCTCCTCCTCCTCCTCCTCCTCATCCCCCTCCTTCGCCTCCTTCGAGGCGCATCCTGCCGTGGAGATGGGGCCCGGTATCATCGAAGGGGGCAGAAGACATCGATGGCTGCGAAATGCGCCGTAGGTCTAGAAGGTACCCCAATCTCGGCGGTGGACAAGCCTCCCTTTAGTAAACCTCCCTTTAGTGAAAACGGCCCAGGACCGAAACCGACAGACCTGGACCCGCATAAATGACGGCCGCGACGCCCTCTCGCGAAGCGGCGAATCGACGTGTCAGGGTAGGAGGTTGATCATCCTCCGACAATCCATCTTTAGAGATGAGGCGACCGTCAGGGAAGTGCGGCAGACCTCGGCAGTTCGTACCAAGACAGACAGCACCCAGCGGCGGAAAGCCCAGGGTTACGGCAGAAAAGAGAGTGGCCACAAACTGCTTGGATTGAGGTTACCCATGTGGGGGGAAGGAGATATCCCCAGACCACCGACGTCATGATTTTTTCATGACGCGACCCCCAGAGGTCCGGACCCCTTCCCTGGGACCGGTTTTTCATCCCGAGTCGTTTTTTGACGGTCCCGAGGCCCGGTAAGGGCCCCCGGGGGCCGAAAATGTCGAGAACCCCCCCGTCGTGATTTTGTTCACGACCCGAGGGGGTCTGGGTCCATAGCCCCCCAAATACGGGATACGCGGTCCAGGCCTGCAATCCGGCCGTTCCCCGAGAAAGCCCAGGGGGGTTCTCTCCCACCGGCAGGTCTCCACGGTGCCGGCGGGCACGGAGCGGGCCCCGTCCCCGCAGACGGAGCCCTTCTGAGCCCCGGAGCAGCCCTGCAGGGCAGAGCGAGGGGCCAGCAAACTGTGGCCCACCACGGCGTCGAGCAGGAGCTCCCTTTGCCAAGCAAGCTACTGCCGAATATCCCATATCAAACGACCCCGCCTACCAACCAGACCCCCCTCCAGATGCGACCCGATATTCCGGACCCCCCTCTTCGACGGGGCGCCTCAATAAACTGGACCCCCTAAGCTCCAATCCAAAGAAAGCGCCCTAATAAATCCGACCCCCCCAGCTACAAAGAAGGCGCCTTAAAAACCGGACCCAGGTCGATCAATAAGGGATTTGGGAGATTGCCAAACCATATTGCCAGCACTGTGGGCCGGGCCTTTGTTGAGCTGGCCACCCATTGGGCAGTCAGACTACGGGCCACCCGTTTGGCTTGTGGCCCCTGCCCTGGTGAGATCGCGTGGAGAGAAGGAAGAAACCCGTATTGGCTTTTGCTGCGCTTTCTGCCTTCTGGCGGCGAAATCTCCGCGGCACTCCCCGTGCCGCAGTGGGCCATCTAAACCCCTGCACTGGAAACTACACATCATCGAACACCCATATGGGAGCATTCCATCTGGCGATCCGTCGACGGGCAGACTGGAAGCTGTCGTAGGTGCCTTCGGCTCTGAGCACCCAAAGCTACAACAAAACACTCCGCCGCTGAGATCAGCGGTGGGGCCTGGTCCACCGCCGCAGAGGTGAGGCAGGAGGCCTGCTGATGACCGCCCCGGCGTTGGGCCAAAGCGGCAACACTGCGGCCATGAAACGCCCTGCCAATGCAACGGACAGGAAGCCAGCTGGAACGGACCGTGGGGGCAGGTGGCAGGTCGAGAACAGCCCACGACCCACCGCTTCGACCTAGCGAGGCCCGACCCATACGCCTGACAAAAGTTCGAACGCTAGTGGATCAAGGGCCAAGGCGGCAGCCCTGACGCGACATGCAGCCTTGCGAAGAGGGGCTAAAGGAACACACAAAACCGGCCAACAACTCACGCTAGCACAAGCACGTGTGATATACGCACGCGCACACACAAAATTACACATACTCTCCGCTCGTTTAAAGTAGAATCGGTGGAACTAGGTCTCGGCTAAACTAGATCGGGAGCTTATGCGCCCGACTTCCGCAACTCCGAAAACTAGATCGGCCCGCTTACACTCTCATTGCCTAAAGCAAACTTCAATATTTCGTTTCGCCCCAGCATGCGCGTGTATCTCGTACTGTGGCGGTCGGCTCGGCTGCGCTGACTTTGCTCCAATTGGGGTCCATAAAGACGGGATCATTCTAGCGTCGGTCCGCACTGTCAGCCCAAGTCACTCCGAGCTCCAAATCTATCCAGGGTCAGTCTGGGATCAGCCGACTGGCCCTGAACAAGCCGGACTGACCCCGGCCTGACCACACTGACCCCGGGCCTGACCACACTGACCACGGACTGACCCCAGACTGAGATCGGACGGTCCCCGGGCGGTCCCTAGGGTGGACGTTCCCCGGACTGACCCCGGACTCCGGACTCGACCCCGGACGGACTGGCGCCCCGCGGACTGACCCCTGACTGACCCCGGACTGACCCCGGACTGACCCCGGATTGACCCCACTGCGCGCGGCGGGGGTACTTATAAGTACTTATGCAGTTACGCCAATTATAAGTAGCTCCTAAGTCGCTCGTAAGTAGCTGATAAGTAGTGTAAGTAGCTCGTAAGTAGCTCATAAGTAGTGTAAGTAGCTCATATGTAGCTAAGTTACTTAGGAGCTACTTATAAGTAGGGCAGCCTACTTATAAGTAGCGTAAGTACTTATAAGTACTTTGGCCTACTTATAAGTACTTACGGCCTACTTATATAAGTAGCGTAAGTTACTTACGAGCTACTTATGTAAGTGGCGTAAGTGCCACATAAGTGGCGCGTAAGTGCCACATAAGTGGCGCGTAAGTGCCACATAACTGCAGTTACGCAAACTAACGCCATGTATGGGCATGCATTTTCAATCAATATATATAACAGCGCGCGCGCTGAACAGGACGCCCAAAACACTTGTGACGCCAATGTCGTTAACCCTAAACCCTAAGAGAACCTTGGTGCCCGATCTGGAATATTGCGCGGGCGCCGTGGGAGGCATGCTGCGAAATCAATAGTTGTTTCATGCATTTGTGCTGCCGCTGGCCCAGACAAAGGTGTCAGCCACCCTTCAGTTGCGTTCAGCGCAGCCCCCGCCTTGCGTTTCTCGCATTGGGCTTGGGCCACGCCATGGCGGGTGAGACCATGCAGGCTCGCGTGGAGCGCGTCCAGGAGCAGATCTTCGACATCATCAAGGAGTATACGTGCAGCCATTGCCCCCCGATTCTCCAGTTGCGCGACCAGGCGGTGCGATTGTTGCGGAAGGAGGGTCTGCTGAAACGCCAGAAAACGAATGGGCGCTACGTGGCCGTGCACCCGCGGAACAGGTACGGCGATGGCATAATTCCATCCCACGTGCGCACGCTGGTGCGCAGTTTTTGCAGCGACGGGTTCAGCATGGATGAGGTGGGCGTGCCCTTTGCCATCGAGATGCCACCCCCATCTCACGAGCGCCACGCCGAGGCACTCGAGTTCAACGGAGACCTTGTCAAGGAATCCCACGGCTTCTTGCCGCCATACGACGAGGGCGAGATCAAAATCCTTAGCGTGAGCAAGTCGCACACGACCCAGGCGACCCGCTGCATTCAGTTTGGCAGCCCTACAGATTCAGATAACGTCGAGTTCGGTACCGACGGGAAGCTTGACATCCACAAGATCGGGTTGAAGCGCCCCACGTTGGCAGATGCTGCGAAGGAGGGGTTTGAATGGGACGTGCTTGTCTGGCAGGCTGAAGACGCATTCGGCGCCATTATAGACTTGCTCCAGGACCCGCTTAAGTTTGTGAAATCGATGGCCCACCCTTTAACTTTTCGATTGCCCCCGCCCCCGCCCCCCCCGCATTTATGTTGGCTTTAGCCGCGTTCAATCAGGAGTCTGGAAATGCTGCGCAGAAGGTTTCCATGAATGAGACTAGGTGGGAGACCTTGTTCAAGATGCACGGGGACGTGCAGAAGATCGTCGCCAACTTCGAAGCCAATAAAAAGGAGGGCGACATCTTGGACCCCGACGTCGCGTGGGGTAGGGCAATAACAAAAGCGCAATCCAGAAATCCAGATTTCGTTTCAGAGATCCAGAGTTTGGCGACGTTTGCGAGGAAGCTCGCTGGTGGACCAGACGCACCGAATTTGAAGGAGCTTCGGGCTTTCAACCGTTCGTGCCAGAAGCCGCGCATTGTGCAGGGCCCCGTCTTGGCGGCGGTGGCTGATGCAGTGATCGGCTCGGATGGTTTGGGCTGCATTCCCTTCCGCATTGATTGCGTAAAGGCAATGATGAGCGCCGACAGCAAGTATGCATCGGGCGACTTTCAGAACCTCTTTGCATCGGGTGACTTCGGGCTTAAGCTCACGAGTAACAAGGAAGTGCAGCGCATGATCTCGCAGGCAGACATCATGAAATCGATGGCTATAGACATCGCAAAAACTGTCAACCTGTCAGAAGACAACGCGGCCGTGAAGACGTTGATCAACAGGTTCGGCATGAGGCTCGTGCACCATTGCATGAAGAAGCCCGACCCCAGGAGCCAAAAGTTCGAGTCGCTTCACCACATCGGCTACGAGTACGTGCAAGACCTGGCTACCATTGCTGGCACGCAGATCACATCCCCGTGGGCGAAGAAAGGAGCCCCGCCCAAAGCTCCCGCGCAGCAAGCTGCGGCTTCTGCACAAGTGCAGAGCGTAGGCGGAATCGCCGACAGGATGCACAAAATGGCAAGTATGGGCGTGAGCGCCAATTGCCACATCGAGGTCATCAAGATGAAAACTGTATACAAGGTGCAGGAAGTCAAGGAGGATGAGATCAAGCTGAAGAGCATCGGCGATGGGAGCGACTACACAGTCGATTCGGCATACCTCCTGAAATCGCTACTCACCCCGCGTGCACAAGAGTTCAAGGTGATCACAAAACGCGAGCAGAAGAAGGACGCCGCGCTCTCCCCCTTCCACGGCGTGTATACTATCGGGGGAGGGGGTGGGGGAGGGGGCAACGATTTTGGCAATGGAGCTTGGTTGTCTTACACACCCGCAGCCCACGTGCTCTTTTCCTGTTGTTCTCCATCCCGCACCTTTACCCCAACCCCACCGCCCATCCCAGCCCCGCCCAAACCCACCACCCCCGCAACCCATCCCACCATCCCAACAGGAATACATCAACGACTGGAGTGCCAGGTGCGACCCGCGCTCGAACTCGGACTGGCAGCACATGGTGTTGGTTGGTCACGTGACGTCGGCGCTTGATGCATTGGGTAACCTACAGGGGGCAGCGGGCGAGATGGTCGACATCGTGACGGAGCCCACGGAGCACCGCGGCGTGTACGCCAAGGTTGTCATCGATGTCTCCAGCGCGATCTTTACCCCAACCCCACCGCCCATCCCAGCCCCGCCCAAACCCACCACCCCCGCAACCCATCCCACCATCCCAACAGGAATACATCAACGATTGGAGTGCCAGGTGCGACCCGCGCTCGAACTCGGACTGGCAGCGCATGGTGCTGGTTGGTCACGTGACGTCGGCGCTTGATGCATTGGGTAACCTACAGGGGGCAGCGGGCGAGATGGTCGACATCGTGACGGAGCCCACGGAGCACCGCGGCGTGTACGCCAAGGTTGACATCGATGTCTCCAGCGCGATCTTCCCGCCCTTCTCGACCAAAGTTGCCTTCTCGGATACAGCTCCAAACGGTGCCATCGACGTCGGCGCGGAGATCACGAATGCGGACGGCGTCGCGCAGAAGCTTTACATCTTCATGAAGCTGCAGAAGCATGATCCAGGCGGCATCGCGGACAACACGCGCGGCAGCTACAAGATGGCGAAGATAGAAGGGTTCATGCCGCACTACTGGCTCATTGACAAAGAGGTGACCGACCCCAAGAAGTCTAACAAGGCCATCAAGCTTCACACCGTTGACGCCTCGGTCGGCGCGGAGAAGTTTACATTGAAAATACCGTTCCTGGAAAACACCAAACCCATCAAAAAGGGTGACCAGCTTCGTGCACTGAAGCCGCAGGCGGCGAAGGCGCCGCCGATGAAGAGGGTCCGCACGCAGTAGTCGTGGCTCGCGGAGCCGAGCTTATTAGACACTTGTGCCGCGATCTCAGGTCGGTGGGGCGGCACGCCGATTAAGGAGACAATGGTATTATTATTGCGGATTTCCTTTAGCGCTTGCAGGACACACGGCGTCCTCTGGACACATGGCGTATTCTTCTCTTTCAGCGCTTGCAGGAGAAACAAAAACAGCTCGCATGCGCTCGCGCGGGGAGAGGGGGATGGGGGAGGGGGCAGCGGCAGCGCTGGCCCAAGCCTCGTCGCTGCGGCTGGGCGCGGGCTCGATTGCAGTGACAAGCCGTCAGTGATCAAGCGAGGTTGCGCTCGGCCGCCGCGGGGGGTTCGCGCGGCTGTTTTCACGCGCGCCGATGACGTTCACGATCGAGGCGAAGCCCGTGGTCCAATATCATGCCGCGGACATGAAGCACGTCCGCACGTGGGTGCCCCAGTACACCAAGACGATCGATGGAGCTATGTACGTCGAGCTCAGGCAGACAGATAGACCTCTCGCTGTCTTACTCGGCCTATCCCACGAGGGCAAGGCCAAGTACTGGAGCAAGAGCTGCATCCTGGAGGAATTGCGCAAGGCGAGGAACACGCGCGTGGACGAGGTCTTACTTGCCCACTTGCATGCGTGCAACCCGTGCGAGAAGCCACCCGCTCTCCCAGATGGCTTCAACAGGATGGCGGTGAATCCCGACGACTTGCCCTATGTTACCAGCGTGGCTTTGACTTGCAACGGGGGCGCGACCTTCAATATGAAGATGACCGTGGAGCTCATGCCATTGAGGGTGCCATGTGTTGAGCTGACCGTGGAGAATCTCACTTGGCTCCAGAAGGTGGCGACGGCGTCGGCCTTGCAGCCAACGCCTGTGAAGCCGCTCAAGCGCAAGCGCCCAGAGGATCGCATTGAATTGCCCACGCCAGAGGCGAAGTACGATTATCGCAGGAAGTCTATATTCCTGCAGTGCAAGGATGCAGACGGGCGCAAGCACTTGCAGTACCAAAAACCAAAAACCATGGAACTCGCCGACATTGAGACAGCGATTGAGACCCTTACGGGCGATATTCTCAATCGTGGTTGGACGGTCTACGACGGCAACGCCGATGACGACGATGGCGGCGGCGATATCCCGCAGTTGGAGTCGCAGGAGTGAGCGTTGTGATGCGCGTGCGCACAGCAGTCTATCCTAGCAAAGGCATTGGCGGATGCAGCAATGCAGTGTCGCCGAGGGGGGACGGGTAGGACAAACAGATTTCGTTGCATGTCCAATCGGTGCTGTTGCAAAAGTCTAGACGCTTCGCGCATCACCGTCAGCCCATCCAGAAACAACGCCCAGGCGAGTTGAGGTGACCAGGGAAATGCGGGAGCAAGGAGGGGGGCAGCCGAACCGTGCGAAGGAGGAAGGAGGAGACGGAGGATGCTGGATGGATGGATGAGGGAGTGGGGAGAAG
The DNA here is from genome assembly GCA_963575745.1 of Prorocentrum cordatum. Lineage (NCBI taxonomy): Eukaryota > Dinophyceae > Prorocentrales > Prorocentraceae > Prorocentrum > Prorocentrum cordatum. The sequence goes on from CAUYUJ010015982.1 coordinate 143,042, forward strand.
GAAAATGAATAGGAGGAGGAGGAAGAGAAGGAGGATGAGGAGAAGGAGGAGGACGGATGACGGAAGACGGATGAGCAGGAGGAGGAGGAGGGCGAGCAACATGGCCAAAGGTCTCTTGGATGCCTGTCGGAGCCTCTTGGGGTATCTCTTGGGCGCTTCTTGGAGGCCCCTTGGGCGTCTCCTGGCGGTCCTGGGGGTCTCTCGGGCGTCTTGGGTGCCTCGGGGGGGGGGGGGGGGGGGGTGGTTGGGGGACGGGGGGGTGGGGGGGGGGAGGGGGTGGGGGGAAGGGGGGGGGGGGGGGGGGGGGGGGGGTCTTGGGTCCTCTTGGGGCCCTCTTGGGAGCATCTTATGAGAGCCTATTGGGGCCATTTTGGGGGCAATCTCTGCGCCTCTGGAAGCCTCTGGGCGCCTCTTGGGGCAATCTTGAAGGAGATCGATCAAAGAAGAGGGGCCCCTTAATTAGCCTTGCCCCTTTAGAGCCCCCAGAATCGCCTCTTGGACCCCTCTTGGGGCGCTCTTGGAGCGCTCTTGGGCGCTCTTGGGGCCGTCTTGGGGCTCTCTTGGGCCCCTCTTGTGTCCCTTTTGGGCCATTTTGGGGCCGTCTTGAAGCCTCGGATGGCCATCGGAAGCGAAAAGGCGAGAAGCAGAACATCATTGGTTTTCCGAAGGTGTTTGAAAGATTTTGGCCTCTTGGGGGGCCTCTTGGAGCTTTGGGGCGGTCTTGGGACCTCTTGGAGCATCTTCGGAGCCATATTGAGGCATCTTCGGCTATCTTGGGCCATCTTGGAGCTCATCTTAAAGGCTCTCCGAGGCGCTCTTGGAGCCGTCTTTGGCGAACTACCCTCTGACACCTCGCGGGGCGCCCTGTCCAGGTCCATGGGAGAGGGTAAGGGGGGA
>CAUYUJ010015982.1:144038-164038 GCA_963575745.1 Prorocentrum cordatum
AAGAGGGGTCCAGGATGCGAGTTTAGAAGCTCTGGAGGGGCAACGCTAACTAAAGCCCCCCTCTTCTTTGATCGACCTCCTTCAAGATGGCCCCAAGAGGCGCCCAGGATGCCCCCATAGGCCCCAAAGGTGGCCCCAGGAGGCCCCCAAAAAGCCCCAAGATGCTCCAAGATGCCCCTAAGAGGCCCCCAAGAGGACCGCAGAGGCACCCCCGAGGCACCCAATACGCCCAAGAGACCCCCAGGACCGCCCTAGGAGACCCCAAAGGCGCCCCAAGATGCACCCAATATGCGCCCAATATATATCCCAAGAGGCTCCGAGAGGCATCCAAAAGACCTTCGGCCCTTTTGCTTGCCCTCCCCCTCTTGCTCATCCTTCCTCCTCCTCCTCCTCATCCTTCTGATCCTCATCCTTCTCCTCCTCATCCTCCTCCTGTTCATCTTCCTTCTCCCCACTCCCTCATCCATCCATCCAGCCTCCTCCGTCTCCTCCTCCCTCCTTCGCGCGGTTCGGCTGTCCCCCTCTGTGCTCCCGCGCTTCCCTGATCACCTCAACTCGCATGGGCGTTGTTTCTGGGTGGGCTGGTGGGGATACGCGAAGCGTCTAGATGCGCATGTGCAATGTGTTATGTTCCACACGAATTCGTACACATCCCGTTCACACAACTGTTACACGTGCATACGGAGTACACATACATACGCGTTTATGCATACAAATTTGTGTCTACGACGCCATGGTGTTACACATCGCACATTCACCGCTAATCAACACACATGTACGCGGTTAAACGCTCGTGCAGCATACAATTCATACGTATATAATGTACCACAAGCCGCATGCAGCGTTACGCCTAAGCCTACATGCACGTAGATCAGAACGCCCCGCGTCGACCCGAACAGCTTTGAAGCATGGCCCACGATATATGTAGCAAACAAGCCTGTCACATTCGCGGGCGCGAATGTGCAATGTTTCGCACTGCGACCCAGAAGAGTGGAGCCCCTCCTCTCCTCTCCCCCCCCTCGCGGGGCCAATGATCGCCTCCCGTCTCTCCCGCCCGTCAGGTGGTCGACCTTCGGGTCTTGCCCTCTGGGCTCCACCTGACGGGAATGGGGGAGATGGGGGGGGGGGGGGGGGGGGGCTGATGATTGGCCTCGCCTTCCGAAGCCGCGGGCTGCTGACAATCGCTGTTCCCCGAGTGTTTTCACAGTTCAGAGGATCCTTATTGCCCTCGTGGTGCAGGGCAGCCCCTAAGCCCCCCATCACAGGGCGCTGCAGACTGCATGTGGGCCCCACCCTCCCCCGCCCCCCCTCAGCATATGTAGCTGATCCCTAAACAGTAGGCCCTCAGGGTAAAGTTAGAACGCCAGCAGCCATGCAGCAAACTTTACAATTGTATGCGTGCTGATCAGAATGACCCGCGCGCCTTTTTGACGTCCTGACTTGTGGAACATTGCCCCTCAGAGCATTGACTGGTTGATATATATATATATATATATATATGGATGCCGTACTCGTGCGCTCATTTTCCGATTGCCCAGCGGCAGACAACGTGCCAAGGAAGCCTCGCGCCGAGACAAGGCGGTGGAGGCCCAACCGTGTCCCCAGGGCAGGGGGGCTCCGACGCAGGCCGAAAAAGGCCCACATCCCAAAGATGAGTTGGACACTCCCGACAATTCAGTAGATCGAGAATCCCAAAGGGAGGGGGGACCATCCCAAACGCACACATGTTTTCACCCTCCCCCGACATCTCAACATTGCAAGTCGCCCACACGTATAATACAGCACGTAACTATATCAAAGGCAGATCGGCCATCGCAGAAACCGTCCTTCCCAACAAAACATGTACGCTCACCCCAACCGAAAACCTTTCCCGAATAGACTCCTCCCATCATGTGGGTAGCCCCCGCCCACCCCCGACCCCCCCCAAACTCCTTGGGCTTGGAGGCTCTTCGCGTCACGATGACGTCCGCACGCACCGACCTATACCGACATACCGCTGCAACGCGTGCAACGCAATGCAAATGCTGCGCGAGCGCAAACCACAACCCCCACTCACGGGGCCGCCTCCACCAGCCCGCGCTTGATGGCGTCCTGCAGGAACGCGACCACGGCGTTGTACGCCTGCTTCTCAGAAGACACGTTGCGATGGCCGAACTTCCTTTTAACCGTGTTGCATCCGTCAAGCAAGACGCCATGCGGTAGCTTTGCCGTCCACTTTGACTCAGACCTGCATTTAAACAGCCAGCAGCCATTGGGCTTCTTGAACGACCCCAGCTCGACGGCGTTGCAACTGCTGCCACTGCTGCGCGTATAGCGTGGGATCACCCCTTTGAGTGCACGGCTGCATGTGTGCTTCACCTTGGGCCGAATCGTGGGCTTGAGCATCTTCACGAGGCACGCGGCGCAATGTGCTGGGGCTGGCCCCGCCGCCTCCGTCGCTGACGTCTCCTTCGCCGCCGCCTCCTGAGCTTGCTGCGCCGCCCGCTGCGCCGCCTCCTCCTTCTTTGCCTCCTCGGCAGCCCTGCTCTCGAATATGCCCTTCATGAGCGAACATCCCCGAGTCCACCGCTCCTGCCGAGCTCGAGCTCGACGAACTCGTCGAGCGGGAGCGGCTTCTCGAGCCCGATCTCACCATGGCGGCCCGAGGGACCGATTGCAACATGCAATATGCACAAGTGAAAACAGTTGGCCGCCGATGTCGCAACCGATGTTTGAGGCAAAATAGCCTCGGGCGGATGATCTGCCACCCAGTCAGGCGCTGATGGCACTGCGTAGATCGCACCACATATTATTCCCACAGCCCAGCGTAGCGTGACATCAACGTTATCACGCTCGCTCGCATAACCTAGCACGGCATCGCATTCATCATTGGCGTAGCACGTTGACACGCGTAGCATAGCGCAGCATATCAGGTATTATGTCGTTGCTGCGGCTGGTGGCGCCCCAGGGCGCGCATGCACGTGTGCAACTCTGCGCTTGCAAATCATGTGCACCACAGCGTTTGCCACAAGCGGTTCTTATCGGAAATATGACACCCAGTAGCTCTGATACGCTCGATCGTGCTTCATAGAGATATCATGTTGACCCGATGTATCCCAAACCATTGGCGTGCGCGATCGCATGCATTAGATGCGCAAAGATAAAGGTGCAAAGGTAACCAGTCGCGAAGAGTGAATGCACGCCCCTAACACACGACACACACATCCCTAAAGCATGGTCATTGGAACAACACTAAGTTAACACACAGCCCCTAAAACATCTCTAAAGCACGGTCCTGAAACTTCCCTAAAGCACTGCCCCTGAAACATCACAAAGGTAAAACGCAGCCCCCAAAATATTACTGAAGCACCGCCCCTGAAACTTCCCTATAGGGCACGGCCCCTGCAGCATCCCTAAGGTAAAACACAGCCCCTAAAACATCACTAAATCCAGGCCACTGACACATCCCTAAAGGACGGCCCCTGCAACACCCCTAAGTTAAAACACAGCCCCCAAAACATCCCTAAAGCATTGCCCATGGAACATCCTTAGCACGGCCCACTGGAACAACCCTACAAGGTAAAACACAGCCCCCAAAACATCCGCAACTCACTGCCACTGAAACTTCGCTAAATCACAGACGCAGCCACTAAAACATCATTAAATCATTTAGCCTGAATCATCACTCAAGCACGGCCCTGAAACATCCCTAAGGTGAAGCAGAACCCCCATAACACACCACTAAAGCACGGCCCCTGAAACTCCCCTAAAGCACGGCCCCTGAAATGCCCATAAGGTAAAGCACAGCACATAAAACATCCCTAACTCACGGCCCCTGAAACATCTATATAAAGCACAGCCTCTGGAACATCCCTAAAGTGAAACACAACCCCAACACATAACTAAAGCACGGCTCCTGAGCCATCCCTAAAGCACTGCCCCTTCAACATCTATGCTGTGAAGCGCAGCCCCTAAACCACCCCAAAGCACAACCCCCTGGCGGTGGGGCGGGGTGTGTGTGGGTGGTTGGGGGGGGGGGGGGGGGGGGGGGGAGAAGAGGGGGGGCGGAGGGGGTGAGGGTGTTGGCGGGGGGGGGGAGGGTGAGGATGGGAGTGGTGGTTGAGAGTACGGGTGGTTGGTGGTGGTAGCTAGGTGGGTGGGTGGGGTTGGGGTAGGGGTGGTGGTGGGGGGTGGGGGAGGATGGAGGGGGGTGGTGGTGTGTGTGTGTGTGCTGAGTGTGTGTGAGTTATGTGAGTGGTGTGTGTGTGTGTGTGTGTCGTGTTGTGTGTGTGTGTTGTGTGTGTGTTCGTGTGTGTGTTGTGTGTGTGTGTGTGTGTGTGTGTGTGTGTGTGTGTGTGCGTGTGTGTGTGTGTGTGCGTGCGTGTGTGTGTGCGTGTGTGTGTGTGTGTTTTTTTTGGGGGGGGGGAGAGAGAGGGTGAGGGTGGTATGGGTGAGGTGGTGGCGTGGGTGGGTGGGGCCATTCCCACCAGCCCTCTGGGCGTGGGTGGTTTAGGGAGTTTCCTCTTCCAACCTCCTTCTTCCCCTTCGGGGAGGGGTTTACCCCCCCCCCCTTTTTTAATATTCTTTTATAGACCCTTTTAATATAGTTGTAAACTCCTTTAGAAAATCTCTATCTGACATTTGTATTTTTGTACAACTAATGTTCACCGATAATAAATACTACACGCCCTAGGGTATTTTTTCGCCCAAGACGGCTCCATAGCGCCTCGGAGAGCCCAAGATGAGCTCCAAGGTGGCCCAAGATAGCCGAAGATGCCTCAATATGGCTCAAGAGGTCCCAAGACCGCTCCAAGATAACCCCAAGAGGCCAGATAGCTCCCCAAGGAGCCACCCCCCAATATGCCAAAATCGTTCAAAAACTTAAGGAAACACATTATTTTCTGCTTCTCGCTTTTTCGCTTCCGATTGCTATCCGAGGCTTCAATATAGCCCCAAAAGAGCCCAAAAGGGCCTTAAGATGAGCCCACGAGAGCCCCAAGACGGCCCCAAGAGCGCCCAAGAGCGCTCCAAGAGCGCCCCAAGAGGGGTCCAAGAGGCGATTCTGGGGGCTCTAGAGGGGCAAGGCTTGATCGATCTCCTTCAAGATGAGGCGCTCCTAGGAGGCCCCCAGAGGCGCCAAGATGGCCCCAAGATGGCCCCAAGCGGCTCTCAAGAGGCCTCCAAGAAACGCCCAAGTGATATCCCAAGAGGCTCCGAGATGCATCCACAATACCTTTGGCCATTTCGCTCGCCCTCCTCCTCCTCCTCCTCCTCCTCCTCCTTCTCCTGCTCCTCCGTCCTCCGTCCTCCGTCCTCCGTCCTCCTCCTCCTCCTCCTCCTCCTCCTCCCCCTCCTCCTATTCATCATCCTTCCCCCCACTCCCTCATCCATCCATCCAGCATCCTCCGTCTCCTCCTTCCTCCTTCGCACGGTTCGGCTGTCCCCCTCCTTGCTCCTGCACTTCCCTGATCACCTCAACTCGCCTGGGCGTTGTTTCTGGATGGGCTGGTGGAGATACGCGAAGCGTCTAGAATTGTGCGTGCGGCCATGCTGGGGGCATTTGTGTGTGCAGCCTGGTTGGGGGAATTTGTGTGTGCAGCCAAGCTGGGGGCATTTGTGCGTGCAGCCTGGCTCGGGGCATTTCTGCGTGCATGGAACACTGCCTCACGAGTTTTCTCTTCCACCTCCACCTCCCATCATCCAGAGGGGAAGAGGGGGGAGGAGGGAGGGGAGGGGGGAGGGGGAGAGGGGGGAGACGGGGGCGGTGGCTTGTAAGTCTATCTTCCAATCAGAGCCCACGAGTATCCATCATACGGCTTACATACTAAAACGTCTTCTCATCACAGTATAGGCGAATGAGGCGAGATGACGCGGGGTGCTGCTGAGGGCTCCATACAGGATTGTAACATCGCACCAGGTGCGTCGGCCGACCCTCAGTGAGTTCGAGATGCTGGAACGCTCGCAGAGAGGGAAGCTGCCCTGAGGCCATGGATCGGGGAATGTGAAAAAGGGGAGGGCGGGTGGACAAGGATTACAAGGAGGATGCGGGAGAGAAACGATGGTGACAACACCAAGCCCTCACCCCCCAGTGCAGCAAGCACTTATAAAATTCTTGACGCTTTGCGTATCCCCACCTGCCCATCCAGAAACGATGTCCCCTCTGTCGGGAGAAGGAATGACGGGACGCACATAGACAGCGCGAGCGTGTGACTGGTCATGCTGCCGCTGCTGTTGCTGGTGATGCGCGTGCTGCTGGTGCTGGTGCTGAGGTTGGTTATCTTGCTGCTGGTGCTGCTGCTGGTGCTGCTGGTGGTGGTGCTGCTGCTGATGCTGCTGTGCTGCTGGAGTTGCCGCTGGTGCTACTGTTGATGGTGATTGTGCTGGTGTTAGTGCTGCTGCTGATGGCGCGGCTTCTCGTTCTGATGGTCCTGCTGCTGGTGTTGCGGGTGCTGCTGCTACTGGTGCTACTGCTGGTGCTGCTGAGGGTGTCGCTGATGGTGCTGCTGGTGACGGCGGCGGTGCTGCTGGTGCTGCCGCCGCTGCTAGTGCTGTGGCTGGTGGTTGCGGTGCTGCTGCTGCTGCTGGCGCTGCTGTTGCTGGTGCGGGCAGTGATGGTGGGAGCAAATTAGGTTAACGACCGCCTCGGGAGCGCGTTCTCGATCGGATTTTTGGAGAGGTTGCCCTCTTGGGGCACTATTGCGGGTCTCTTTTGGTAGATCTTGGGGCCCTCGTAGACATCTTGGGGCCGTCTTGCCTATGCTGTTCAAAAAGAAAAGGGCCATTCGGATCCCACCCCCACCCCCCCCCACCCCCATCAGAGGCTCAGAAAGGGCGCCCTGAGGCACTCACGGGCCGTCCTTGGAGTGCTGGCGCTCTGGCTGTTTGGGGTTCCATTGTGGAAATCGTGAGGTATCAAGAGCCAATGGAAAGCGATACGGCCAGAATGCAATGACAGACATGTGTTATTTAGGTGTTGGAATTGCTTTTCCGATGGCTCGAATGCCACTTGGAATCATCTTGGGGCCGTAGCTTGGACAATCTAGAATCTTGGATGCGAATTCCAATTGAGCTCTCTGAGGCCACCGCAACCTTGGGCCGAAAATTGACAATCTGCCCCCTTCCCTCCCACCCACCTACCTCCTCCCCCCCCTTCCCACCCCCCGCCCCCGCCCGCCATCCCCCCGCCCACCCGCCCACCCGCGCACGCACAACACACACGCACACCACAACGCATACACGCACATCTACACACTTTTCCCCGAGGAGCGCACCGTGCTTCACGCGCGAGACACACCTACACACACCCCTTCCCTCCCCCCCCGCCCCAGACCCAAGGGGCGTTGTATAGGGGCACACACGCGCGCGCACACCGCGCACCTCCCCCACCCTTCCCCGAGCAAGTGAAGGAGGAAGCTGTGGCGGAGAGAAGGAAAATTACGCTAAACCACCGCAGCCCAAAATGGCTCGCGGAATGATCTGACGCCTAGCAGGGCAAACGTGACTTATCGATTGTTAACTTGCGCGCGCGCGCGACATTTGTGGGCGCTGGCGCGTGCGCCTGCATGTGAATAACATATGTGCTTGTCATGACATGCCTTTCTAGTTATGGGCACTGATCTCGAGCGCGCGCGCTTCCATGACATATTTCCCTCAAGCAATCGAGTCATTCACGCTGTATGCTAGGTGCAGAGTAGGATTTGAGAATGTCCACTCCTACCAAGCTCATCGCGGAGCTGGCCAACCTCCCCAAGTTCTTTGAGGAGCAGAAGCAGTGCAACCTCGACTCGGATGCCATGTCTGACTTGATGCGCGCGCAGGCAACGTGCATCAGCGCAAAGATCAGGTCGCTCATTGAGTGCGACTTACGATCCGCAACGGAGTTGACTAAGGCCGTCCACGGCGTCGGGTGGGACAAGGAGACAACGGCTAAGTTGGCTACGCTGGAGAACGAGATGAAGAACAAGCTCGAGGATGGGAACCCTAACGCAAGGCGGCCGAACCAAAAGTGCTCATCATTCAACCTGTACTTGACTGATATCGAGTACACGATCCTCGCGGACAGCATGACGCCTTGGTCTGCTAAGTTCGCAACTGTGAAAAAGAGGTGCCTCTTCATCGGGCTCCCCCTGCCGAGTGAGAAGACGAAAGGGCACATCTTGGAGTGCATCTATGTGGCCAACGGGCTGCCGCTGGAGAAGGGGAAAGATTGGTTCGCCCATTTGAATAACATCAAGGAGGCGCTTGCGCCGCTGGGCACTGTCAAGTTCCCATTTGAGTTTATGACAGAGTTTCCGCTTTCGCCCAAGGATCTCCCGAGTGAAACCTACAAGCATGCATACGAGACGGACCCGCCGTCGATGAAGGAGTACCGCGAGCTGACGTTCGGAACAGTCCGACAGAGCTCGACCGCCTATAAGCGCGCGCATACGGGAGCAGAAGAAGCGGAGTCGCAGCTGGCCCTCAATAAGAAGAGCCCGCCCATGCTGAACCTGTGCGCTCCATCCGCAACCGACCCCAATCAGTTCATGGCGGACGCCTGCAGGCAGATCGGCGCCCAGATGCTCCTGCAGGGCATGATGAAGGGTCTCCCTAGCACGAGTGCAGGCATGGACCCGTATAACTTGCTGCAGTGCCTCCGTTCTTCCGCCGACGCGGGCGCGTCGTCGGCCTCGCACCTGCCCGAGCCGAAGGGCAGCCGCTCCGCCGCCGAGCCCACTGGAGCGGCCGAGCCCTAGGCTGGCGTCCGCGCCGACGACAGCGCTGGAACATTCCCCATGCCTCCCCCAGCTGTCGACGAGAAGGCTGGCGCCTGCGCCGACGACAGCGATGCGAGCGAGGAATCTGCTGCGGAGCGCTTGCGCACAAAGGCGACAGGCAAGGGCAAAGCGGCTGGCCGCATGCCGCGCCCCGCAGCTTCGGCCTCCGCTGCAAAGCGCCCCGCGTCGGCCGCCCCTTCGTCGGGCGACGCCGATCCGCCACCGATGAAGAAGGCGAAAGAGGCCAAGAAGGGCGGCGTCACAGAGAGTGATTTGCCAAAGGGCTTCAAGCTCAATCTGAAGGAGTTTCTCTCCAAGAGTGTCGCAGCAAAATACCCGTCCAAGGGCGCATACACCTCCAAGCTATACGCGGAGGGTGGGAAGCAGGCCAGGGATAAACAATTGAGCTCGGACGATGTGAAGCTCGCCCAGAAGGTCGCGTACAGCATTGGCTCATCTTTCTGGGCCAACTGTGGCTTGTAGGGGCGCGTGCGCCGTTGCAGGAGCTCGCAGCGCTAAATACTAGGCAACGATTGCATTCGTGCACGCGGCGAGTGCACGCGTGCAGCCGCGCATGCCGTATCTTTTTGCGATGAAACATTGCCAACCTTAGTATTTCTCTTTCCCCCGCTCTTTCTCTCGCTCTCTATCTCGCTTTATCTCGCATTACGTTCACCCGCCATCATTCCCAATCTTGCCATAGCGTTCACTTTCTATGCTATCCTTTTCCGCCACCACTCCCCCTCTATATGCCCCACGCATATTTATATACATATATATATATTTATATCCCATCTCTCTGCCCAATATCCTTACATATAGGCCCTCTCTATACAAAGAGCCCTTTCTCCTCGAACACATCCCATCACACTCTCTCTATATATAGCTCTCTTTCTCTCTCTCTCTCTCTCTCTCTCTTCCTCGCGCTCGCACGTTCTCCCTTTCGCTCCATTTCATTCTCACTCGTTATCGTGATCTCATTCCCCTCTATATATCTCTCTCTCTCTCTCTCTCTCTCCTGTCACACCTCCCGCCTACCCCTTCTCACCTGCATCCGATTGTCTCCCCAGCCCTCTGATTATCCATCCATCCACCCGCCCGCCCTTTCAGCCTACCAGCGTCGTCGCATCGCCATCCCCCGCGCGCCGCGCTACCACCGTAAGATGAGAGCGGCTATTGTAGGATGACATATTGTGGTATTATTGAGCTCTTCACCGATGGAAATCCGTTGATCGTGTCGCGTGGCAGACTGTGGGTTGCGCGATTCTCGCGCGCCCCTGCCCCAGCCCACGCCCATCCCGATCCCATGATGCATCGCAGTTTGGCTCTGCGCTCGCTTAGCGTTTTAGCTGCTGCGCGCGTGGTTGCGGACTGTTTGAGATGGTGCGCTCGGAGATGGAGAAAATGCTGCAGAAGCAGCTGACCACCGTCAGGAAGGAGAGGTCGACGGCAGAGAGGCAGCTCGGAACCCAGAAGGTGTACTTCCTCAAGAAGATGCTCACGCAGCAGTCGTCCTTCTTCCTTCAGTCGCTGTCGCGCGTCAGGGCCAACGGCCTGCCGACGGTGGAGTGCCAGAAGGTTGTGAATAAGTTGGTCGGGTCAATCATTCCCAAGCCAGAGACGAGTGAGGTCGGCACCCAGACGGACTTGAGGCTGTCGCAAGGCATTGAGCCCGCGAGGCTGCCCAAGCCGCTGACGGCGTTGGATGAGGTGTCGGACTCGAGCTGTGATGGGGACAGCGAGCAGCTGGGGTCGATGTCGGAATGAGCGCAGCTAGAGGCATGTCTTAGCCCACAGATTTACTGCCGTGTTGCAGTACAGCCCGTTTTACTGCTGGGAGGGGAGATCCCAGAAAATGTGTTCCATCATTCGCACGCGTGCGTTTAACCGCGTCTAAATCCGCCACCGTGCCGCGAGGCGCGGAGTGGGAGTGCCCTCATGCCCCTTGTCAAATCCTCCGAGCCTCAGTCCTCAGTCCTGTGAGGAATCATTATAAAGGGGACCAGAGCCTCAATTTCCAATTCTCTCGGGCCTTCCCGCGGTTCACCTGGGGCTTCTTGCAATTTCCCGCGTGATTGTTTCGAGCTCAAGCGGGCCCCGAGACGGGCCAAGAAGGCACCAAAGAGGCCCCGAAGACGGCCCAGGCCCCGAGACGCCAAACGAGCGCTCCACGACGCCCAAAATGGCCCCAAGACGGGCCCAGAGGCCGCCCGCAGACGGCCCGCCTCCAAGAGGCTTCCCAAGAGGGCCCCGAGTGGCTAAACTTGTTGATTGCCCCTTGTGGTTTTCGATGTTGTGTTTTTGCTTTCTCGCCTTTTCGGCTTCCCGGCGCTCTGAGACGGCCCAAGCCCCAAGAGGCCCCAAGGGGCCCCCAAGACGGCCCGACGACGGCCCAATACGGCCCCAAGATTGCCCATTATGGTTCCAAATACAACCCAAGAGCTCTTGGAGCCCTAGGGCTCCAAGACGGCACCAAGAGGGGCCCAAGAGGGCGACGAACAATTCAAACATTCAAGTCGCCCCCAGGGGCCCCAGGGTGCCCCAAGGCCCCCAAGACGCCCCAAGCAGCCCCCAAGGCCCCCAAACGACCTTGCAGATGCCCCAAAACGCCCCCCAAGAGGCTTCAAAACTGCCTCCCAGAAACCTCCGAAAGGCTTAACACGAGACCCAGACACACATTCGGTACCACTTGAGGCATATTGCCGACATACACGTTAGGCAAACTGACGACGCGCCTCAGATGGTACCCGATCGGAACTACTTGAGGCATACAACGGACATGCCTCAAGTTGTATTTATTCGATGCCACTTGAGGCATACTGCCGACATGCCTCCCTCGGTCCAGAATGTGAGATTGTCGAGCTTTCGGTCCACCACCGCCCCGCGACGGCCCAAGCGCCTCCAACGCCATCCAATGTCCACGAATCCAGGCACGGTGGCGGAATGGGCCGAAGGCCATTATATAACCAAATTCAGTTCCGCGCATGTATGCACGCGTGTCGTATGAAGCGATCGCCCCACGCACCGCGCGCCGATCAAGAGGCGCACGCGCCACCGTCCTCGCCCTGGCCCGAGCGACCAGCGCGCCCTTGCGCGCGTGCACCCCTGGCTCATGAAGCGCGCGGGCGCTGACCTTAATGAGCTGCATCGCGATTCTTACGTTTCGCAGCGGGGGCTTGAGGCGATTCTGAAAAGGGCGAGGGCGGACGGGCTCCCCAGCGCGAGCAGCTCGCGCTCGCAGCTCCGAGCCCGCCATGCTTTCACTAGTGAGCCAACGCCATACGGCCCTGTGGCGCAGCCGATGGAGCTCACTCTAGAGGACAGGACTGTTGGAATTGCATTTGTCAATCACCCGTTTGCCCTCTTGGATCGTACCGTTCGGGAGTGCGCTCCGTTCAGGCAAATTATGAAGGCAAAGTTGGCGAAGTTCCCCAGCTCCCCGAGTACGCCGTGGAGGCTCATCATATACTTCGACGAGGTCAGCCCCACGAACCCACTTGCATCCAAGAAGGACCCACGCAAAGTGCAGAGCTTCTACTGGACGTTCGCTGAGTTTGAAAATCTTGTTCATCGGGAGGAAATGTGGTTCATTGTTACATGTACTCCGTCGCTCATTGTCGAGACCATGGACAGCGGCATGTCGCAGTTAGTCAAGCATGTACTGAAACACATGTTTTTCAATGACGAGTCTCATCACCTGACGAAGACAGGCATTTGCTTGGATTTGCGCGAGAGCGAAAACGATACCAATGATTTCACCAGGCTCTTTGCGCGTCATTACGGGACATTGGCTGACTTCAAAGCTATCAAGGAAGTCCTCGGTAGCATGGGCCACCGAGGCATCGTGCCATGCCCTTTGTGCCGAAACATCGCCAAGGGCGGTAGATTCGGGCACCTCCCGTTGGACAATTTGGAGTGCCACCTTTGGGAGCCGCACTCGGACGCTTCTGTGCGAAACTTGCTGGGAGAACTGATGGTTGCAAAAACTGTTTTGGGTAAGACTGCTGACGCAGAGTTGGAGACCAGGAAAGGGTTCCACTACGGGCCCCACTACCTCACTGCTGATGCCGCCATGAAGCCAATCAGCACCACCATGTACGATTGGCCGCACATATATTTCATCACTGGGCTTTCCGAGTACGATCTCGATGAATTTATGCACAAGGCCAAGGCGGCTGCGGGGAGGAACAAAAAGGGCCTGGTGGAATACACAGACCTGCACGCGTACATGCAGCAGTGGACGTGGCCTCGGGAGTACAAGAGAACGGCTGAAATCTTCGAGACCAACAAGCTGGCCGCCACTGCGAGCGAGCAGCTGTCAGCGACACCAGTCGTACAGAGGTACTTCTCCAACGTGGTTGCAAAGGAGGAGAGCCTTGCCGCCCTCCACGGTGCAGCGGAATCAGTTTCGCTCTGTTGTGAGAGCATAGAGATGCTGCAATGCGCATCGCGCAAACAGGTGTCCGCGGTCCAGCTGCATGATTGCATCATGAAGCACTTGCATAAGTTTCGCGACGTGCACGGGCGAGGGCCCTGGCAATTCAAGCACCACCAGGCTGCTCATCTCGGTCCGCAGTACCGAGATTTCGGTTGCCTTTTCGACACGTTCGTCACCGAGCGAAGGCATAAGGACCCGAAAAAGTTCGCAATGAACCGCCAGTCGAGAGGCATATACTACACCAGGGGTCTCATGGAGGAGCTGTGCTGCCAACATTTTGCAGACCTTAAACAATTCTCGACGCACGTAAGCGGCAACTGGAGTGCGTTGCCGAAGGCGTTGCGCATGCCAGTGGGGGAAATGTTTCCGCGCGCAGCCAATATCGAGATATCTGGCACTTTCGTTGCCGAATCGGGCGCGAAGTTTAGCAATTTGGATGTCGTCCTGCTTGGTGGCGACAGGCGCCGACAGTGCGGGCAAATCTGGTATCATTTCTGCGTTGACGGCACTTACTGGACGTGCATCTCCATGTGGGAGTTTAGAAAAGCAGACGGCCGATATGCTAAATATAAGCGGGCTGAAAAGCCAACCCTAGTCTTGTCTAACGAGTTGCTGGCCCACGGAATTTGGCGATCAAGCGCCGACGGGGCTGTTACAGTTATATGGCCGCTGCATTATATGTTTGCATGCGGTTTGATGTAAGTCGATGCGCTCTCACGCTCTGTGCCTCGTGAGATCCCCAACCGCACCACCACAAACGACGAGCCCAGAAAATCTTCAAATCCGTATGGTATATTCGGTTCCCGAGCAATTATGTTATCATCGGCGCACACAACATCGAAGTGTGAATCCAATCAGCCCGTTCCCTTTTCCAACGAGGTTTGCCTTCCCTGCGTCTGGGCGGGCTTACCTGCGAGGAGTTCGAACGTCCTTGATGGCTCGAGATGGCTCCAAGACGGCCTCAGAGAGCCCGAGCTTCCAATATGGCCAAATATACTTCAAGGTGGCTCGAGATAGCATCCGACACGAACCAATACGGTTTCAAGTGCCCTCCAACCCCCCGCGTTCAAACCCACAGAGGCCAAATTTGCACCAACACCAAAGCAAAACAAATGTTTTTTGGTGTGTTCGCTTTTTCGCTTCCGATGGGCTCTTGAGGCGTCAAGATGACCCCGAGATGGCCCAAGGGGCCCCAAGAGGGCCCCAATGGCGCCCAAGAGCGCGAGAGCGCCTTTTTTGGAAGCTCCTAGGGGTGGGTGGGTGGAATTAAGCCCCCCTCTTTTTGAACAATGGTGGCCACTGCTCCAAGAGGTCCCCTATGCCACCAAAAAGAATTTAAGCTCCCCCCCAAGACCTTCCAAACGAGCACCACATGGCCCGAAGATCCCAATACCTCCGAGAAAACGCTTCCTAGGCGGTTGTTACGCTGCCTGATTTCACTACCACCGTCAGCACCTGCATCAATAGCAGCATCACTACAACCACCAGCAAGAGCACTTGGCAGCAGCGGTAGCACCAGCAACACCGCCACCACCGTCAGCAGCAGCACCAGCAGCAGCACCTAGCAGCAGCAGCAGCAACAGCACTAGCACTATCAGCAGCACCAACATCACCACCATTAGCAGCAAATGCATTAGCAGCAGCACCAGCAGCACCAGCAGCACGATAACCATCGCCAGCATCAGCCAGCACCAGCAGCACCAGCAGCAGCAGCAGCACCACCACCACCACCAACAGCAACACCAGCACCATCAGCAGCACCACAGCAGCGCCAGCAGCATCACGAGAACCAGCAACACCAGCAGCACCCGCAGCAAAACTACCAGAAGCAGCAGCACCACCAGCACCCACAGCACCACCAGCGGCAATGACACCAGCAGCAGCGCCAGCAACACCTGCCCAGCAGCAGCAGCACCACCAGCACCAGCACCAGCAGCAGCGCCAGCAGCACGAGAATCAGCAACACCAGCAGTAGCACCAGCAGCAGCAGCAGTGCCAGCAGCAGCAGCAACAGCACCAGCAGCAGCACCCGCACCCTTCGCTACCAGAGATCTCCCCAATTCAACAGTAGTGCCCGCGCTGTTTCACTATGGATGGGCTGGTGGGGATACGCGAAGTGTCAAGAATTTCGTTTAAGTTAGCATTGAAATTATAGGCGCGAACAACAGAAACAGAAATTTAATCAGGTTAACATCATGCGCACGAATGTAATTACAACCTGCGAAAATCTTGTTCCGAACATGGAAATATACGAATCCAGATTGCATGCTGAAAAAATCGACCTCCGAACATGGAACTCACAGAAAACATGTTAGCAAAATCGCAAACAGTTTGGAACCAAAACCATTGAAATTTAGAACCCACTGGCTACTTACGGGCTACTTACGGGCTACTTACGCGGCTACTTACGGACTACTTACGGGCTACTTACGGGCTAGTTACGGGCTACTTACGGGCTACTTATAAGTTACTTATAAGTTACTTATAAGTAGGCCGTAAGTTCATAAGTTACTTATAACTAGCATAAGTACTTATAAGTACCCCCGCCGCGCGCAGCAGACTGACCCCGGACTGACCCCGGACTGACCCCGGACTGACTCCGGACTGACCCCGGGACCCCGGACTGACCCTGGACTGACGCCGGACTGACGCCGGACTGACCCCAGACTGACCCGGACTGACCCCAGACTGACGTCGGCTCCGGACTGACCCCAGACTGACCCGGACTGACCCCGGACTGACCCCGGACTGACCCCGGACTGACCCCACCCCGGACTGGCCCCGGACTGACCCTGGACTGACCCTGGACTGACCCCAGACTGACCCCGGACTGACCCTGGACTGAACCCGGACTACAATGGCAACACACACACACATCATCTCAGCAGCGTTTCTGGGGACATATACTCGACATTCAGGCCCCAGCTCGGTAAACTTAGACTCGGTAGAAATAGATCTCGGCTAAACTAGGTCGGCGTCTGATATCGAATTTAAACGGCTGGAGTGTAATGCGTGTAGCTCCTGCGAAAAAAAAGGCTACACACAAAGAGCAGTGTGTGTGTGTGTGTGTGGAGCAGGGGGGGGAAGACCAGCGGCAGGGAGGGAGCTGGCAGCAGCGGGCCGAGTGCGCATCGGCCCACGACGGAAGCCGCCCCCCTCTGGGACCGAAGGAGCTCGGGCGGGGGAGCAGGACGAGCGCTGGCCATCGCTCGGACGTCCATTCCCTGGGTTTTTGTTCGGTTTCGTGCGTGGCTTGTTCGCAGGACGATCCAGGATGCTCCTCGATGATCACCACCGAGAGAATAAAGTCCACACGTCCGAGCGATACCACGAGCATGGAGCCCGCTGAGTGCAGCCCGCGATCTGATGCCCCAGACAAGAGACGCCCAGGCCATATGCCTGAGAGCTGCGGCGGGGAGGAGGGAGACGGCGCCCGCCGAACACACTGTCGGCGGTCTCGGGTGATCCAGCGCGGGGCTGGCAGGAGGACGATGGGCAGGAAAGGGAGTTTCCGAGACAGCGGCAGGGGGAGGACGGGGAGGGGGGGGGCATGGTGAGGTGGAGAGGTGGGGAACAAGAAAATGATTATCCCAGTGCGGCCCTACCTAGGAGTTCGAGCCTCTAGGAGTCTGTTATGCTATGCTCTGCTCTACTCTGCTCTGCTCTGCTATGCTATGCTGCCCAATGCTATGCTGGGGTAGACTAGGCTAGGCTAGGCTAGGCTAGGCTATGTTATGCTGCGCTGTGCTATGCTGCGCTATGCTATGCTATGTTGTGTTATGCTATAATATGATATGCTGTGACATGCTATGCTATGCTGCGCTGTGCTATGATAAGCACTGATATGATAGTATATGATATGCTATGCTATGCTGCGCTATGCTACGCTATACTATGATAATATATGATATGATATGCTATGCTATGCTGGGCTATGATATGCTATGCTATGATATGACATGCTATGCTATGCTATGTTGTGGTTGGGTATGCTGTGTTATGCTGTGTTAATGCTGCGCTGCGCTATGCTGCGCTGCGCTAAGCTAAGGTAAGCTAAGCTATACTAAGCTCAGCTAAGCTAAGCTAGGCTAGGCACAGTTAAGCTAAGCTAAGCTAAGCTAAGCTAGGGTAGCCAAAGCTAAGCTAAGCTAAGCTAAGCTAATATAAGATAAGTTAAGCTAAGCTAAGCTAAACTAGGTTAAGCTAAGCTTAGCTAAGCTAGGCTGGGTGAACCCAGGGGGCGCAACTGGGGGAACCGCGGCGCGGGGACTGGGGGAACCGCCCAGGGCGAGATGCACTGCCCGGCCCCTTTAAGAAAGAGAGTAAGAACCCATTAACTATGATCTGGAGGATAGGAAAGGGACGGGCAGGAGAAGAAAGAAAATAAGGGGATAGGCGGAAAGGGGAAGGGAAAAGGAGGAGGAGGATGAGGAAGAGGATGAACATGAGAGGAGGAGGAGGCGGAGAACGAGGAAGAAGAGGAGGAGACGGGTGAGGAAAGAGTCAGATCTCGAGATGCCTCGAGGCGCCACTCGGAACGGGAGGGGGCTCGGAGGGGGACCCGGAGGAGGGCCAGGGGCCAGGGGGCCGCCCAGCGACCCGCTGGTGCCGCGATGCCAAGGCCCGCTCGGCAAGCTCCTGGCACCGCTGGGCCTCATCACGCTGGCCACACCTGCACAAAGGGAGCCAGCCCGTCAGCGCAGAACTCCCACTCCCAAGGGGCCCAGGGAGACGGAAGTAGATACACACACATTCCAGGTTTGCTCATATTCCACATCTGTCTATTTGCTGGATTCGTCTGCCCCTCAGCTTCCCACATGTTCCATCATTTTTCCTGGGAGTCGACGTTCTCTTACTTTTCTGGGCAGGGAGGAAAAGAAGAACAATCGGCCACTGAAACTCAACACGGTTCGACTAGCACAATAGCGTGAAGCAGACGATCGCCAGTCAACGAATAGCGGTGCGCCGACCTGTCACATGCAAACTCATGCGATGAACTGTGGCCTGTCTAGACGAATGTCGATGTCTGTGTCGATGTCTGTGTCGATGTTCTGTCTCTCATGGGTTGCGCTTTTCACAGCGCGGGTTCCCCGATCGGAGCTCTCGACACCATCACCAGCACTGGATCCCCGCCGCGGACCGCACAAGAGACGGCCGAGGCGACGCTGCTTCGCACGTCCAGACGCCCGTTCGCCTCGACGTTCGCCATGAGGCGGGTTCCTGGAACTCTGAACGTGTGGCGTCCAACACCGGATAGCAGCGCAGTCCAAAACGCATGAAACGCCTCTGGGAGACGTTTGCAAGCGCCTGGAAAGATGCCTGGCGAGCTTGCAAGCTTGATAAAAGAAGCTTCGTAGAAACTTCCAAGGAGCATCGAAAGAGGTACAGAAGGGTTTCTGCCACGCGTAGTGGGAACGACTCAGAAAACGCTTCTCGGCACAAGTTACCGGTTCAAGCAAGCCGCTGCGAGGCGGAAAGAGCTGCCGGGCCACCCTGCGCTGTTGGCTTATCATATGATCCCTCGTAGCTCTCAAGGAGTTGTCAGGGAACTTAGAAGTGTTCCCATCCTTTTAGGCGTATCGTGTACATCCGCCGGCTTCAGACGGCTCTCGGGCCAGCTTCCACCGTTTCAGCTGGAGCAATGGGTCTGTCGCAGATGGGTCCGCGGAGGAGAGGCGCAACCGTACTTGCAAGAGCAGGCGCCTGGATGCAGTAGATTGCGCGCTGGATGCAAACAGTTTCGCGCCGATGCGCTCGTGCATCCTTTTTAATGCATTCGCTGTCGCCCGCAAGACTTCACACGCCCCCCCTTCGCAACACTAGCGCACGATTTGAACGCACTGGCACACAGTGGACGAACGATTGCGCTTCTCGCCGCCGACCCCGCCTGCGCGCCAGACCCGCTGCTCCAGCTCAGACGCCGACCTCCCGCCGCCTCCCGCCGAGGAAGAGCTGTCGACCCCGTCTTCGGTGGCAACTCACGGGAGCCTCCCATACCATATTGTCGGCTCTTGCGAATCGGTACTAAATCGACGCTAGTCGACGCTAGATCGACGCTAACCGACGCTAAATCGGCGATATCTCAGCGACTCCCAGACGCTGATCGACGCCAGCCGACGCTAAAGACTGAATTAAGAGGGTATACCAGGCCCCCGAAACCTGGGCACGCCGCCAGAAACGAGGGCGGCCGCGACAACAGTGGGCGACCTCTGCGCACAGAATCTCGATTAAACGAGCAACAGCCATCGCAGTCGGGTCTTGGTGGGCAAGGAAATCACTCGGCAACGCCTTCTTCGTATTTCCCACGGAGAGTTGCCCATCGCGCGCTCTTCTGCCCACGCGCCCTTCCAGATGCTCGTCTCCTCGTTCGCACCGGGGCCCCATGACTTGCTACCGAACCCGTCGGCCCTCGACGGCGAGGCCCTGCCTGGAGCGCCCCGCGCGGTGGCCCCCGGAGGCCCGGCAGCGCCCCCCGCCGCCCCAGGGGGGAGGCTGGAGAGGCCGCGAGCAGAGGCGAGGCCCCACCGCGGCCTCTTCTTCGTGAGCGCGCCCCCCGGGGGCTCCGGGGCCTGAGCTCTGCCCCGGTGGCAGGGTGCATCTATGGAAGCTGTACTATACACAACAGGATGCGTCGTGATGCCAAGCTTCTGTGCGCGGTTCGCCACAGACTCAAGGGCCCCGAACGGCGATGGGAACAACATGCGTGCAAGCATCGAGGCAAGAGCAGGGGAGGAGAGGAGCACAGGACCAAGAGGAAGAAAGACAAGAGGATTGCAGTGCTACTCCACAGCATCGACGTCTGGAGGTTTGCTTGGATCAACGCGGGG
>CAUYUJ010015982.1:169038-194038 GCA_963575745.1 Prorocentrum cordatum
CCCAGTGCTGTTCCTCCCCATCACCCTCACGCTTATCCTTTTCCTCCTCCCCTTTTCTTTGTCGCATCTTGCTGCTCGTCTTCCTCATCCTATCCCTTTCCTCCTCCTCCTCCTCCTCCTCCTCCTCCTCCGCCTCCTCCTCCTCCTCCTCCTCCTCCTCCTCCCTCCTCCTCCTTCCTCCTCCTCCTCCTCCTCCTCCCCTCCCCCCCCTCCTCCTCCTCCTCCTCCCCATTCTCCCCCCCTCCTCCTCCCTCTCTTCCTCCGCCTCCTCCTCCTCATCCTCCTCGTGCCCCTTCCTCTTCCTCCTCCTCATCCTCATCCTGCTCCTCCTCCTCCTCCTCCTCCTCCTCCTCCCTCTCCTCCTCCTCCTCCTCCTCCTCCTCCTCCTCCTCCTCCTCTTCCTCCTCCTCCTCCTCCTCCTCCTCCTCCTCCTCCTCCTCCTCCTCTTCCTTCCCAATCAGCACCACCATCATGCCCTCATCGCCGATCTTTTGCTCTCTTCGCTTCTCTTCCTGCTGCTCCTCACCCAAACTGGGATCCGCAGTGCTTCAGCACCCGGGGGCCCCCAGAGGTCTGCCTAGGCTCTCGGAGGTCCCCACTGGTCTCCCAGAGGCTCCCAGATGCCCAACTCGGGGACCTCTGAGACCCAGCGGCTCTCGAGGATGCATCTGGCGCCACGGCCGCTTCTTGGAACGTTCTGGAACGAGCTGGGAGCGCGCCGGAACGCTCTGGAACCGTGTGGCGGGTTCCAGAAACCCTGACCCCCAAAATGTCGTCATCTCTTCGGGAAAACGACTGTTGCTTCCGCCGGCTGCCGACGAGCTGCCGCCGGCTTCCGCCGGCGGAGCCGCCGCCGTTTTACGTCCGCCGCCCTCCGCCGACCTTCCGCCTCCCGCCGCGGAAGAACTGGTAACTCCTGCGATCCCCGAAGGCGAGGCCCTGCTAGGAAGACTTCACGTAATAGCCTGGCCCTGGGCCCGCCCGACCCCGCCCCCGGTGCGCCGTGTTGAACGGCGTCCAGATGCAGGCGCTCCAGCGGCGTCGGCTCTCCCTCTCTCTCTCTCACTCTCTCGTTCCTGGTGGCGGACGGCCCCGTTCCCCTCCTGCGCTGCCTCTCCCTTCGCGCGCACCCCGTGCTCTGCCCGTCCCCCTCCGTTCCTCCTCGCCCTCCCCCCGCCTGCCCTTCTGCCCAGACGCCCTCACGCAGCGAAAAACATTTTTGTTCGCTATTGTCGGCCTCTGGGGACCCTTACCGGGCCTCGCGACCGACAAAGAACGACTCAGGAAGAAAAAAACGATCCCCGGGGAACGGGTCCAGACCGCTGGGGGTCGCGTCAGGAAAAAATCATGACGTCGGGGGTCTGGCCCTCCTGCCGCGGCTTGGACGCGCCGGCCACCGCCACTGTCGCTGCCGCCGTCACCCGAGTCGGTGGCCCTGACGTGGGGGCGGCGGCGGCAGTGCCGAAACGCGCCCTGGAGTCCAGCAAGGCATGGGGGTGCAAACCCGACTTGTCTGACTGATGTTCTGGGTGGGCCTGTGCCCAGGGGATGTTGCAGCACCGCTCAACGATGCAGGGTCAACCAAACCTGCAGGGTGGGCCCTTTCAGTTTTCTGTGCACTTCACCTTCTTTGGCTTCGGCCTCAGCTGCGGATGCACCGCGACACGCCTCCGGCCCAGCTCACCCGAGTCGGTTTTCCGCTCGCATGGAGGTGCCCCCCGACCCTTCCGCTCCCCCCCTCCCCCCGCCCGTGCCCTCCCCTGAAATCCGACGTGGCCAAAAAATCTGTAGCATCGCAAAGAATCACGACTCGAGCCCTGGACCCCATCTTTCGTCATTTTTCGAGCCAGATCGATCTGCGAGGGCCCCGAAACCCAACATTGAGCGAAAACGCCCGCTGTGGAAACAATTGCACGCCCAAGATCTCAGGGTCCTGCCCCGTCCCGGACGCGCCCGACCTGGACACGCCGGACCCCATCCCCCTTATGTTAGGTCGGGCATGTCCTCCTACAGGCGGATGATGGACGCAAAATAAAAAAATAGCCCAAATACGTGAAAATGTCCAACTGTCACAACATGTCAAAACAAAAATCGATACCCTACTATGTTGTGGACTATGTTTAAACATTCTTCCTGTACGGCAGGTTCGTGTCGTGCCGACCCCAGCGTTGGTTTTTGACACCGCAGGGATCGTTCAACCTTGAACGATCGGCCGCTGCCGCAACGTCCGATCGTTCAACATCGATCGATTCTGGGTCGCCGGCGGCGTTCAACCTTGAACGCCCGCGCTGGGGTCGCCGCTGGTCGACACGACGCAAACCTACCGTAGAAGGATATGCCTGACTTAGCCCTTGTGCGAGGCAGACAGCCGGAGCCCCCCTCTCGCACGGCCTTCTTCTTCTTCACCGTCGGCGCCTCCGTGGACCCGATGTCCTGGGGCAGGAAGGCGGCGGCGAGCGCGCCTGGGGCTGAAAGGCCGATCGCTCCTCCCCTCCTTCGTCGTCGCCCTCATGATTGCTCCTCCTTGTCATGGTACTCCCCCTCCTCCTCCTCCTCCTCCTCCTCCTGCTCCTCCTCCTCCTCCTGACTTCCTCCTCCTCCTCCTCCTCCTGCTCCTCCTCCTCCTCCTCCTCCTCTTCCTCCTCCTCCCTCTCGTCGTCCTCCTCCTCTTCTTCGTTCTCTTAGTATGCTTATCATGCTTATTATTATTGTTCCTCCTCATTTTCTTCTTGTTCTTATTCTTATTATTATTATTATTAGTAATATGATTAATAGTAGTATTATTACTATGATTATTGTTATGGTTGTTACTATTATTATTAGTGTTAGTATCATTAGTATTAGTAGTAGTATGATTGTTCGTCTTCTTCTCGTCTTCTTCTTCTTCTTCCTCCTCCTCCTCCTTCTCCTCCTCCTGCTCCTACTCCTGCTCCTCCTCATCACCATATTGCTCCACCTCCGTCGCACGCTCCTCCTCCTCATCCTGCTCCTGCACCTGCTCCTGCTCCTCCTCATCATCATCTTGTTCCGCCTCCGTCGCACGCCCCTCCTCCTCCTCCTCCTCCTCCTCCTGCTCCTGCTCCTGCTCCTGCTCCTCATCATATTGCTCCACCTCCGTCGCACGCTCCTCCTCCTCCTCCTCCTCCTGCTCCTGCACCTGCTCCTGCTCCTCCTCATCATATTGTTCCACCTCCGTCGCACGCTCCTCCTCCTCCTCCCTCTCCTCCTCCTCCACCTCCTCCCCCTACCCCTACTCAAAGTCATACTCCTCGTCATCACCATCTTCATCATCACCATCCGAACAGAAACTTCTTCATTGTTCCGAATGTTTTTCCACACGCCCTCTCCTCCTTCTCCTCCTCCTCTTCCTGCTCCTGCGCCTGCTCCTCCTCCTCAGCATATTGTTCCACATCCGTCGCATGCTCCTCCTCCTTCTCCGCCTCCTCATGGTGTTTCTTCTCCGTTTGTTCCAAGGGTCCATCTGTGATGTAGGGGTCTATCCATGGCTACCACCTGGGGGACCGACGTCCTAGGACCCCAAAGAGAATCCATCATGATCAAACCCCGATGACGAAAACTGCCAGCGTGTCAACCGATGGCAAGGGGGGTCCGCCAGGCCAGAACGCGCCGAAGAGAAGAGACACGGAGTGTGAGACTGCCAGCAGGCCGAGAGGGCCGCGTGGTTGCCAAAGACCGTCTGGGAGAAGGGAGGATCGGCGGCGAGCGAGGGGGGAGGTGAGAAGGAAGGCCTTCTGTAGACGAGCTCGCTCCACTACTCGCAAAGTAATTACTCGCGAATGGCCTGGATCCGCCGCGTGGGATCTACGATACATTTCGTCGAAACAAGCGACGTTTGCGAGTAGGCACTTTGCAAGTAGTGGAACGCGCTCGGTGAGGCGGCGGGACTTCTCAGAAGGCCTCCGGCCTTCTGATAGGTTGTTTGTGTCTTCGGGGAAAGCTTGGACAACTGCTCAGAAGGCCAGGAGACTTCCGAGCCTTCCGACAAGGCCTTCTCCTTCGCACTTCCCCCCCTTGCTCGCCGCCGAGAGGGGGCCAACCAGGACGCCAACCGCAGGCTGGGCACTGCAGCCAGGCTGGCAGGTATGGACACATTGGGGGCCCAAGGGGGCCTAGATGTGTCCACGTCGCCCCCCTCGAGAGGCTCAGGAAGCCTCATGAAGTGGCCCCAACCATCACGTCGAAGTCATGGCGACCTGCGACTGCCGAGCACGTCGCCATCATGCCGTCGCCGGCCACGATGCACCACGCGAAGGACAGCGAGGCAAGGTCGCAAACATCCAGCACGGTGTGCCGTAGTTGGGAGGGGTCGTGTGATTCTTGGTCGACAGGGCGCTGGGCAACGGGAAGATCCCCGACTCGCGGCGCATCCTGCCAGGTCCTTCGAGCCGCGCCCATCCTTGCGACCACGAGAGGCCGGCCGGAGGCCACAGAAAAACCTCGAAGCACCTGGATCCTCGAGGTCAGTCGGGCCTGTCCCTCTACAGGAGGAATATTCAAACCTAGTCAAAAATAATATGGGGACGACTTTATGCAGTTTCTGACTGTTGTTGAGCATGGTTTGCAATGTCCTTACTTGTCCGCCCAAGCCTGCCTGTAGAAGGACATGCCCGACCCAATCCTCGAGCCCCGGCTCTCGGAGATCGCTGCAAAGACTACACAGCGTGGCCCCCGAACAGCGGTTCTTTGCACTGTGAATGTGTGAGCCACCTCGTGCAAGCTGCGTGGTTAGGGGGAAAACAGACCTACCTCGCTTTTGACCACCCTCGCTTCCAAGAGATACCAAACGATGCCAAAGTGCAGCCTGTACTGGTCAGGCCGCTTGACGAGGAGGCGCGTGGTATGGCTCGGTTTTGCCTGGAAGCGAAAGCGGGGTAGGTAATTCACGCTCTGAGTGGTGGAAGCTGCGAGGTGGCATGCGGGCGGCAACGTGGTGCGCAACGTGGCGAGCCCTCGGCATGCCCCCACGGGCGGCAGCGGTCGGCCACGGGCGGCAGCGCAGCGAATCCTCGCCATGCCGATCAAGTTCCTTGGTGGCACAAGTTAGAATTAGGTCGGGCCTGTCCCCCTACAGGGGGATTTCGGGCGACAAATTAAAGATAAATACCAGAATAATACAATGAAATAAACAAAAAACGGTCAAAAAACTGTCCCCATCCTATGTTTGGACTATTTTTGGAGATTCCTCCTCGGTAGAGGGGCAGGCCCGACTTCAAGTTAGAACGCCTCAGTGCATGCACTGTTTGGGGAAAACTCGCCGCTGTCAGAATCCTTCAACCAGGCAGTGCCAAGGGGGGTCACCACTGAGGGGGTTACCAGCTCTTCATCTGTTGGCCCCGCGACGTGAGACTGAAGACCGCCGGGCACAAGACCAGGAGGTCGCACGAAACGAGCGATGCCAACAGCGAGCGCGCCGAGGAAGGCATGGCGGGAGAGCGGGGGAGGGCGGGAAGACAGCGGACGGCACGCAACGTGCAGCGGGAGCAGCAGGAGGAGCAGGCAGGGATGCTCCGGGGGGGGGGGGGGGGGAGCGACGCGGAGCGGAGGCTTAAGGGGCCTGGCCACGCCGCCGGCCTCAGGGCCGACTCTGGGGCGCAGGGCCAGGTGCACCACACGGGTCGGGTGTCGGGTCCCTGGCCCACGGGGCTTCGCAGAAGCGCCACCGGAGATCGCATGGTGTGTAATTTTCTGGAGGGTTCTGCGGGCGACAGGTGCTGAGAGGAAATATATATATATATACACACATGTATGTATGAAAAGAAACATACATGTACGTATGTGCATATATTACATATATATATATAAGTATAGGTGTACACAGATATGTTCTTTTACACACATACACTGCGTTTGGGCCTCACTTTGCCACTGAGTGGTGGACAAGCGTAACACAATGCAGTGGACATGTTCCTCGCCCCGAGCTGGCCCCGGGCCCAGAAGTGGGCCTGGCCAGGGACGGCGCGGGGATGGCCCTGGGCCCAGGATGGGGCCTGGCCGAGGCAGGCGCGGGCTGAGGGGGCCTCAAAAAACACCAACATCGATTCTCCACGGACCTCTCCTTGGGCAGGAGAGCCTAGAATCGAATCGACAAGTCGAATCGGCGATCGAAACGAATCGGATCGGCCGAAATCGGCGGCCAAGTGAGGAGTCAAATCGGCGGAAATGGGCAGAGTAGTAATGCCTCATTGAGACATCGGAATCCACATCGGAATCCAAAGTCGAAGCGAATCGGAATCGGAGTCCACCGAAATCGAATCGAGTCGAATCGCAGGAATCGAGACGAGCCCTGCTGGGGTGCGCTCTGACCCGGGCGTCACGGCGAATCGGGCCGTGGCGACGAGGGAAGGCTCGGCACCTCTTCCTCCTCGGATGGTCGGTGCCCTCCTGGCCTCGGTCTCTCCGACCCTCGATACCACCCACGGTGCGGGAGCTCCGAAGGAGCGCGCCCCGCTTGAATGACCGCGGGGGGTGCGAAGGGGACAGGGAGGTGAGAGTGGATGCTATGCCTCCAGGGCCCGTTACATCGGGCCCCGAGACTGGCACAGATGGATTCGGCTTGAAGCACTCGACCCTTTGGGAGGGGGTCGGGACCGCCGGGGCCGCGGACTGAAACAATCATACGGTGAAGGTGTTGAATGGGGAGCTCGAATCTCGAAGCAGGTGGAGCTTCATATGAGGTAGCTCCTATATGGCCAGACGTAGCTCATGAGTGGGTAGGAAGTGCCCTGACTGGCTCAAGATCTGGACCAAGTGGGCTGCGCTCACTCAGCGGAGTCAGCAAACCCGCCCAAGCCGCTCAAGGCACTTGCAACCCACCAGTGCACTGGTTGATGCCAGACATGCAGTCGGACTGCAGAGACAAGTGAGGAACGATCAACAAGGGGCGAAGCCCTGTTTTCGAGGCCGAGCCGTCAAATCCGAAGGAACGGCCGCAAGGTCCCGAGGAAAACCAGAGGGGCTCGCCACCCAAAACGCAACGGAACGCGTGGGAACCTAAGGCACCGAGCCCCTTTCTGACCTCGAACTGGCCCTTCTTCCGACGGGCCGACTGCAACCCACCTCAGCACCCGCTTGTACCCCCCCCCGTCTCCCCAGCACCCGCCGTCGGGGCCCCCTAAACCCGGACACGCCGGACTGGGGCATCCAGCATACCTCGAGACCAGATTATCCCGAGGGCGGCACGAACAAAAACCTGCACTGCACAAGAGGGCGGCGCGGACAAACAACTGCACTGCAACATTCCCGGAACAAGCCCGGACGAAGGCCATGAAAGCCTGCAAGACCTGCCCGAGACCCAGACCAAGACACGAATCCTACAGTGCAGCAACAAAGGAATGCACTGGACGACCAGGTGCACCAGCGAAACATGCGCTGGACGACCAAGATCTGACCTTGCAGGAAGGCGTGTCGTTTTCCCGACATGCCCATGTCTGGGTTGCAGTCGGGCTTGATTGGACGGACCCTTTCCGAGGGTCACACCGCCACAGGAATGCAGGAGGCATGGGTTGCAAGACACATGCAAGACACAGAACGCAAGGGTACCCTTGATTTGGCAGGGCCGTTCCATTGATCACGGCCGACTGTAGTCTTTGTCCTGGTCTTGATGGGGCTGACGCCGCACTGCTCCCGCAGCGCCAAAGGCGAAGCCCGGGATCTACTGCCCCGGGTCAATCCGGACCTGGGGTCAGTCAGGCTTTGCATGATCCTGCAGGATCCTGCGGCTTCCTGCGCCAAAGCCCGGGTCAGTGCAGCCCTGGCCCTGCAGGATCCTGCAAGGTCGGGCGCTCTGACTGACCCCGGTTTGCATTGACCCCCGTCTCGTGAGACCCGACAAATCAGGGCCGACTGTACTGTATGGAGGAGAAGAAAATGGGGACCATGACCAAGACTGAAAGCGAAAACTTCGTGCCGATCTTGGTCCCCGTCGATTTTGGTTAGCGTCAATTCGTAGGTCATCCTCGCGATTCGGCGATGGCCGACATGGACCATGACCACCCAAGCTCGGCATCGACAAACGCCGGCGACATCGTGGTCATGGTCCTCGTGTGTCTTCCCTCGACTGTAGTCGTTGTCCTGGTATCGGGGGGCTGTCACCGCAACGCTCCCGCAGCGCCAGAAGGGAAGGCCGCCCGCGCATTGAGCAGTCACCGACCGTCCAGGCAACCCTGTAGGCCTGCCGCGACACTTTCTGAGAATCCAGAGAAGTTCTAAGGACAACAACAATGTTCTCACAACGGAAGCCCGATGTGTCAAAGCAGGTCAGTCTCGGCCAGAAGGGTTCGGAGAACAGTTCGTGCGGACCACAGAAGGTGCTCAGAACGTTCCTTGGTGGGCCTATGCAGGCGAGCCGCCCAGACCCCCGACGTCGTGACTTCTTCGCGACGCGACCCCCGAGGTCCGGACCCATTGTCATGGACCGGTCTTTCCTTCAGCGCTGTTTTTTTGTGCGAGGCGGGGGTTTACCAATATCGGATCCACCGCCTGGGAGCCGACGTCCTGGTGCCCCAGCGGGCGGTGGACATGGATATATTTCGGCCCCTCTGGGGCCCGAATATGTCCATACCTACCCCCTGCCGAGGCTCCGAAAACTGACCCTCCAGGCGGTGGATTATGGCTAAGTTCCCGCCTCGGCTTTTGACAGCCCCGAGGCCCAGCGAGGGCCCCCAGAGGCCGAACATCGCATAGAACCTGCCGCCGTGGCTGTTGTTCATGGCTCGAGGGGCTCTGGCCAGGCCGCTGCGCCACTGCTCAACGCCCGCGCAGTGCCCGGCCGCCAGGGCCAAGGCCGAGGCCCGCCGCGGCGCCGGCGGCCAGCGCCACCACCAGAAGTACGGTCAGCCCGTCTGGTGAGGACGCGCGAGAAGGATGCAAGGGCCCTGCCCGCCGACTTCGAAGCGTTCCGAGCGCGGGGCGGCCAACGAAAGTGGCCGAGGATGGAACGAGGAGGCAAGGATGCAAGGGTAACTTACCCTTGGGAAGGCTGCCCATCCCTACTGTGCGGGTCGACTGTAGGAGGGGGCGGAGATCCTCCTCCTTCTCTTCTTCTTCTTCCTCCTCCTCATCCTCCACCTCCTTTGAGTATCGTTTAACCGATCCCCATCCCAGCGGCGTGGCCTGGGCCCCACTGGCCGATTTACCCCCCTCGGCGGTGGACAAGCCTCCCTTTAGTAAACCTCCCTTTAGTGAAAACGGCCTGGGACCGAAACCGACGGACCTGGGCCCGCAAAAATGACTTCCGCGACGCCCTCTCTCGAACCGAAAACGGCCAATTCGCTAATCGACGTGTCAGGGTAGGAAGTCTGTCCACCCCCGACCCCCTGGATGGGGATATAGGCCGTTCCCTCCGGGTTTCGAGGGGTGTATCCCCAACTGGGGTGATGATTTGGTGGGGATCTCGAGGGGGATGGGGATGGGGATGGGGATTGGTTAAACGATACCGATCCTTCCCCCCTCCAACGTATGGTGGTGGTGGTGGGAAGCAGGCCCACATCAGTCAGGGGGACGTAAGACCTGGGTACAGGGGACTCGGAAATCCCCGACGAGGTCGTCAAAAAAATGACGAGGCCGAGCCTGCATTTTGACGAGGCCTCCCGCTGCAGACATCCCACGAAACCCCTCCTCGTCAAAATCCGAGGCGCGGCCGTCAAAAAACGACGGCGAACCCGAATCCTGGCAGACCCGGGTCTTACGCTCCCCCGAATCAGGAAGGGAGGGCCGCCCACGCAGTGCCCGGCCTCGGGGGCCCAGGCCGAGGCCCGCCGCGGCGCCGGCGGCCAGCACCTCCCGCCGCCGGCCTGGCGCGGCGGCGCAGCGCGCGCACGGCCCACCGGCAGCGAAGGGCGGCCACGGCGGCGGCGGCGACGACGACGGCGGCAGCGGCAGCGGCGGTGGCGCGGCGGCGGTCGACGTGGTGTGGGAGGAGGAAGAGGAGGAGGAGGGAGGAGGAGGAAGAGGAGGAGGAGGAGGTGAGGAGGAGGAGGAGGAGGAGGTGAGGAGGAGGAGGAGGAGGGGAGGAGGAGAGGATTTGGGTTCGCTTGCTCGGCTTCGGGCCGCTGTGCGGCCGGCGGATTTCGGCGTGGGGCTGCCATGCCGTCTGCTCTTCTCCTCCCTCGGTGGGCTGCTGGGGTGGCTGGTTGCAATCCGTGCGCGGCCCGCCCCTCCGTGCAGTCTGGGGCTGCTCGC
Organism: Prorocentrum cordatum; assembly: GCA_963575745.1. Classification (NCBI taxonomy): domain Eukaryota; class Dinophyceae; order Prorocentrales; family Prorocentraceae; genus Prorocentrum; species Prorocentrum cordatum. Next base: position 179,239 of record CAUYUJ010015982.1, read on the forward strand.
GGCCGGCGCCGGCGACGACAGCGGCGGCGGCGGCACCTCACGCGGCCGACCTGGCTGGCGGCCACGACCACGGCGGCGACGAGGGCGACTGCGGCGGGGGAGGTGGCAGTGGCGGCAGCGGCGGGGGACGGAGAGAACACGAGCAAGAAGGGAGTCTGACGTTCATGCCTCTGTTTGGGCCTTCCGCGGCTCCCCCGTCGCCACGGCAAGGGCTCGCTTCGAGGTCCTGGCCAGAACGCGCCCGCGGACAGGTCTGGGGATCGATTTCGAGGGGGCAGCAAGGGCGACGACTACGGCGACGGCGGCAGCCGTGGCGAGCGACAACGACTGGGAAATTCCACTGCGTATACAATGCTTTTGTGCGTGTGCCTTCGATGAGTACAACTACGCTGGCAACAACTGCTCCCGCATGATCAGGGCATGTTCATCGCAGCTGCTGCGCTGGCAATGAAACTGGTTCGTGCGCAGGCGTGCGCCGTGGATCTTAACTGTTCTCGAAGTGGCACCAAAACGTGGGATTGGAACCCCACCAGCTCTCTGGCCTCTCGGCGGGGCCTTCCGCCGACGGCTGCACTGGGGGACCCGCCCACGCCTTGCTGCCGCCGGCATCCACCAGCCCTCCGCCGAGGAGGAAAGGCCAACTCCCCGATGCCCCTCGATGGCGAGGCCCTCCCTGGAGCGCCTTATGATGTTTGGACGGCTGGCGGCGGCGGCGGCCGCGCCCGGACCGCCGCCGACGACGGCCGACGCGACGGCGACGCAGCCCGCAGATCCCCCAAACAGCTTCGGAGGACGGCTGAGAATTGACGCCGACGACGGCGACGGCAACGGCGGCGACGACGACGAAGACGACGACGACGACGACGACGACGACGGCGATGACGCCATGACGACGATGACGACGACAACGACGACGACGACGACGACGACGGCAGCGGTGGTGGCGTTGAGTGGCGATGACGACGACGAAGACGACGACGACGACGGCGACGGCGGCGATGGCATGGTCGACGACGGCGACGACGACGGCGACGGCGGCGGCAACGGCAGCGGCTGCGAGGCGGAGATCTGGCGAGGCAAAGGCGGCCCGCTCCAGTGTGGCAATTTCGGGGCAAACGAATGGCCAGTTGGCTGGCGTGCCAGAGTGGGCCAAGGGACGAGGGCGGCCGCGCGGAAGGAGGGGCTTCGGAAGAGCACTCAGACGTGGTAAAGTTCCGCGTCGAGGGGGCCGGGGGCGGCCGGCCGTGGCGGCGGGCCGTGGCAGCGGTGACTGTTCCGGACCGCAAACCCCGGGGCGACGCCCGAAGCGTACCCCCACCAGCCATCGCTTCTTCTGAGTCGGTGGGAGGCGGGCAGCAGGGCTCGGACTTCGCCGCGTGTCCGACGAATTCCGAACCCCACCCCCACCGCCCATCGGGTTGCCTGTGCCGTGATTCGGCGAGGGTAGGGCGACGAGGCCAAATCCGCTCAAAATCGGCCGCCAGACCCCATCCCACTGTCCATCCGGTGCAGTTCATCACCCCGCACCCATTTCTGACGGTCCTGGGGTCCGAGAGCGACCCCTGGAGGCCGAAAATCATTAAAAAACATGTTCACCGATTTGTTTTTGTCGCCCTCCTCCTCCTCGGGGGCAGGCGAAGTCCTGGAAGTCCTGGCGACGCGCGCAGGAGGACAGAGGGAGGGGGGAAGGCTTCGTAGAAGGAGCCTGCGTCGTACAGGGAGCCGGCCATACATCTATAGGCAGGTCCCGCGCCTTCTAGGAAGCAGGAGTGCCTCAAAAAGCCCTCCCCCTCCCCCGACCCCCTTTTGCGCGAGGCCGAGAAAGAACGGCACGCACGTGAAGTGTCGATGGTCCGCACCGATTTCTTGGATCGGCACTGGACCCCCTGGCGGCGCCTCCAGCCTGCCTCCGGCGCGCTCCCCCTCCGAACTCGGCGACAAGCCGCCAATGTTGCGAATCCGCGCCTTCCTAGGCGGGGTGGCGCTACGCCGGGACCCCCTCGGCGATCACTGGGCGATTGGGTGCCGATGCGTCCCCCCCTGTGCCTATTCCCCCCCTATCGTTGCCCCCGACTCCCCCCGCCCCACCCACCCCCTCCGCCCCGGCCCCCCCTGTGCCTATCCCCCCCCCCCTCGTTGCCCCAGACTCCCCCCATCCCCCCACGCACCCCCTTCGCGTGGCTGGCTCCCGCCGCCGAATGCACCCCCAACGCGGGGCGGCGGCGTCCAGGGGCGGCCTCCGCCGCCCGCGGCCCACGCGGAGGGGCCGCCGCCAGCCAGCAGGGCGCAGGCAGCGCCAGCCGCGGCTGTCGCGGGGGGGCGCGCAAGACGGGGGGGGGGAGGAGGAGGAGGAGGAGGAGGAGGAGGAGGAGGAGGAGGAGGAGGAGGAGGAGGAGGAGGAGGAGGAGGAGAAGGAGGGGAGGCAGGGAGGAATTTTTTTGGGGAGGAGGAGAGGAGGGAGGAGGAGGAGAAGAAGGAGGAGGAGGAGGGAGGAGGAGGAGAAGGAGGAGGAGAAGGAGGAAGGAGAAGGGAGGAGGAGGAGGAGGAGGAGGAAGTTGAGGAGGACAAGGAGGTGGGAGGAGAAGAGGAGGTTGGGAAGGAGGAGGAGGAGGAGGAGAGGAGGGGAGGAGAACGAGGAGTAGCAGGAGGAGGAGGAGGAAAAGGAGGAGGAGAGGAGGAGGAGGAGTGAGGAGGAGGAGGAGGAGAGGAGGGAGGGAGGACGGAGCGGGGGTGAGGAGAGGAGCGGAAGAAGGAGGAGAAGGAGAAGGAAGAGAGGGGGAAGGGAGGAGGAGGAGGAGGAGGGGGAGGAGGGGGATGATGAGGAGGAGGAGGAGGAGGAGAAGGAGGAGCGGGAGGAGGAAGAGAAGAAGGAAGGAAGAAAAAGGAGGAGGGGGATGAGGAGGGGTGGAGGAGGAAAAGGAGAGGGAAGACAGAGACAGGAGAGGGAGGAGGAAGGAGAGGAGGAGGAGGATCAGGATGAAAAGGAAGAGGTGGGAGGAGAAGGAAGGAGAGGGGGAGTAGAAGGAGAGGAGGAGGAGGAGGAGGCGAGGAGGGGCGAGGAGGAGAAAGGAGGAGGAGGAGGAGGATGGAGAAGGAAGAGGAGGAGTGAGGAGAAGGAGGAGGAGGAGGAGGAGGGAGGAGGGAGGATGTGGAGGAAGAGGAGGAGGAGGAGGAGGAGGAGGAGGAGAAACGGACGAAAAGAAAACGGAAAAAGGAAGAAGGGAGCGAAAAGAGAGAAGGAGAAGGAGGGAAGGGAGAAAAGGAGGAGTTACAGAAGGAGGGGGGAGGTGTGGAGGAGGAGGAGGAGGAGGAGGAGGAGAAGGATGTGGAGAAGAAGAAGGAGGAGGATGAGGAGGAGGACGAGAAGAGGAGGAAGAGGAGGACAAGGAGGAGGAGGAGGAGGAGAAAAAGACTGGGGAGGAGCAGAAGGAAGACCAGGAGGAGGAGGAGGAGGAGGACAAGGAGGAAACGGAAGAGGAGGAGGAGGAGGAGGAAGAGGATAATGAGGAGGAAAAGGAGGAGGACGAGGAGGAGGAGAGGAGGAGGAGGGAGGGAGAGGAGCAGGGGAGGAGTTCATGAGGAGGAGAAGGAGGAGACGAGGAGGGGAGGAGGAGCGGGAGGAGGAGGAGGAAGAGGACGAGGAGGAGGAGGATGAGGAGGAGGAAGATGAGGACGGACAAAAAAGTAAGAGAACGACGGGAAGGTAAAGGAGGATAACGATGAGGAGGAGGACGCCGAGGAGCACGATTTGAAGGAGGCAGGGAAGAAAGATGAGGAGGAGGAGGAAGACGGGAAGGAGGAGGAGGGGGACGAGGAGGAGGAGGAGGAGGAGGAGGAGGAGGAGGAGGGGGAGGAGGAGAGGGAAAATGAGGAGGAGGAGGAGGAGGGACAAGTAGAAAGAGGAAGAAGAGGAGGCAGGGAGGAGGAGGAGGAGGTGGAGGAGGAGGAAAAGGAGGAAGAGGATGACGAGGTGGATGAGGGACGAGGAGGAGGAGGAGGAGGAGGAGGAGGAGGACGAAGAAGAAGAGGAGGAAACGGAGGTATGAGGAGGAGGAGAAGGAAGAGGAGGGAGGAGGAAGAGGAGGGAAGAGGAGGAGGAAAGGAGGGAGGAGGAGGAGAAGGAGGAGGAGCAGGAGGAGGAGAGGGAGGACGAGGAAAAAAAAAGAGAGGAGGCAGAGGAGGAGGAAGGAGGAAGGAGGAGGAGGAGGAGAAGGAGAAGGATGAGGAGGAGGGGAACGAGGAGGAGGGAGAAAGAGCGGAAGAAAAAGGAGGCGAGGGAGGACGAGGAAGAGAGGAGAAGAGGAGGGGAGCGAATGAGAAAAAGAGGAAAGAGGACAGAAGAGGACGAGGAACAGGCAGAGGAGGAGGAAGAGGAGGACGAGGAGCGGAGGAGGAGGAGGAGGAGGAGCAGGAGGAGGCGGAAAAGGGGGAATACGAGGAGGAGGAGGAGGAGGAGGAGGAGGAGGAGGAGAAGGAGAGGAGGAGGAGGAAAAGGAGGAGGAGCCGCAGGACGAGCAGGAGGAGGGAGGAAAAAAACAAGGAGGAGGAGGAGGAGGAGGAGGAGGAAGGAAAAGGAGGACAAGGAGTGCGGAGGAGGAGGGGAAGGAATTCGGAGGTGGAGGCGCAGGAGGAGGAGGGGGAAGAGGAGGAAGAGGAGGAAGAGGAGGACGAAGACACGGACGAAGAAACGGAGAAGGAGGAGGGAGAAAAGGAGGAGTGAGAGAAAGAGAGGGGGGAGGATGTGGAGTAGGAGGAGGAGGAGAATGATGATGAGAAGAAGAAAGAGGAAAAGGAGGAGGAGGAGGTAGAGGAGGAGGAGGAGGAGGAGGAGGAGGAGGAGGAGGAGGAGGAGGAGGGGGGAACGATGAAGAGGAGGAGGAGGACGAGGAGGAGGGGAGGAAGAAAAATACTGGGGAGGGGCACAAGGAGGACCGGGAGGAGGAGGCGGAGGAGGACGACGAGGAAAAGGAGGAGGAGGAAGGCAAGGAACAGGAGGAGGAAGAAAAGGACGAGGAAACGGAGGAGGAAGACAAGGAGAAGGAGGAGGGGGAAGAGGACTAGTGGGAAAAAGGGGGGACGATGAGGTGGAGGAGGTGGAGGAGGAGGGGGAGGTGGGGAGGAAAACGATGATGAGGAGCAGGAAAAGGAGGATAAGGAGAAAGAGGAGGAAAAAGGAGGAGGAGGGGGGAGAGGGAAAGGAAGAGGAGGAGGAGGACGAAGAGGAGGAGGAGCAGGAGGAGGAGGACATGGAGGAGGAGGAGGAGGACATGAAGGAGGAGGAGGAGGATAAGCGGTAAGAGGAGAAGGAGGAGGAGAAGGAGGAAGAGGAGGAGGAGAAGAGGAAGAGGAGAAGATGAAGAGGAGGAGGGGGACAGAAGGAGGAGGAGGAAGAAGATGAGGAGGGGGAGGAAGAGGAGGAGGAGGAGGAGGAGAAGGAGAAGGACAAGGAAATCCGCATAAAGGGGGTACAACGTCAGAGCACCGACTCGGGCGATCTACGCGCTGTTGCCAAAATCCCATGCGATTTGTTGCGCTACAGCCCTGCTTTCTCACTGGGGCCGGCAGGGGGCATGCCCCGTAGCGCAAATACCGAGCTCCGAGGTGGCCCCGCGACACAGGCCCGCTACCTTGCATCGCGAGCCCCATCGGGTCAGCGCGGGGGGGAGCAACTGCCTGCCCTTCCGCGCGCCCTACGGGAGGGGGCGCGCGGGCTTAGCAGGGCGCCCGAGCCAACGGGGGAGGAAACGACGACACGACCTCAAAAGGAGGAGAGGGGGGAGAGACGGAAGGCCCGAGGCCCCAAACTGTTGCTGGGGGGCTCAAGCTTACTTCCGTGATCCCCTCTCCCACTCAGCTCGCTTCTCGGTCGTTCCGAAAGATGCTCCATCTGCACTCAGGTACCCTGTGAAGTAGCCCAAGGTTCCCCCTCGGAGTGTGCGAGGCAGAGCATACTGGGAGTCACGGTCATAGGTAGTGCCAGTGAGGAGCACGCTGGTGGGCTTCTTGATGATCATTGTTTCTCCTTCCACGCCCTGCAGTAGTGCACCCGATGGTACTCAAAACATACTTCCCCATGCAATGGCGATGCAGGCGCACTGCTGTACCCATACTGCCTGTCATGAGTTGCTATCCGAAAAACCTGGCTAATGCTCCTCCTGTCTGTCTGTGGGCACGGCCAGCTCGCTCCTTGCCCAGATGAGCACTCCGAGAAACCTCGCCAACGCTTCCTCTTGGCAAATCTGCAGGCTCCAGTGTGTGTGTGTGTGTGTGTGTGTGTGCTCACTGGTGGCCGCTTGAGCTGGCCGCCGTCGTCTCCTCCGACTTGGGGTAGCCGAACTTTTCCGCGAAGATCTCGGCGCCATCCAACATGGCCTGGGTACTGTATTTTAGCTTCTGGCGCTCCATCGGCCTCTTCACTTCCTCTGGGTCCATGGCGTCCTAGTTATTCATCTCCCTGATGGAAGCCTTCATTACTTTGTGGAGGTTCTCTTCGTCATTTTTCGCAATCTTCAGCGCCCGCCCGCACTGGCTCTGCACAGTGATAGCCCTCTTCCCTGACCTCTCCCATGTGTCCACGGGGTACCTTGCGATGAGGTCGCAGCCTTCGATATTGCGCGCCGTCTGGAAGGACAGCGGGGGCGCATCGAACAGCCCCTGTGGGCTCATCTTCTCGGCAGCGCCGACTAACTCGCAATGGCACTCCTTGATGGTGTCGTCGAATTGCTGAGGAGGGGGGGGGGGAGGGGGACGAGGAGGAGGAGGAGGAGAAGAGGAAAAGGAGGGAAGGGGGAAGAGGGGAGGGGGGGGAGGCGGAGGGGGGGGAGGAGGAGGAGGAGGAGGAGGAGGAGGAGGAGCACGAAGAAGATGAGAAGGAAGAGAAGGAGGCGGAGAAGGAGGAGGGGGCTGATGATGACGCTGGTGATGATTATGAAGATGGTACTGCTGCTGATGTTGATGATGCCGATGCGGATGACGATTGAGGGCGCGCCGCTGGATGTCCCCAAAGCAGGGGGGGGAAACCCCATCCCCCCCCCCCTTTCCCCGATCCGTCGTCGGGGACCCCCCCCCCTCCTCCCACCACTTTCCCGATCCGTCGTCGGGGACCCCCCCCCTCCCCTTTCCCGGTCGACGTCGGGAACGCCCTCCCCCCCCCCCCCCTGTAAAAGGGGGGGGGGGGGTCCGAACCCGCCCCCCTCCCTCCCTTTGGCCGCCAAATTCCCCCCCCCCCTCCCCACCTTTCGCCGCGGCGCCCCCAGTCTCCGGGACCCGACCCCTACCACCCCTAACACTAATCCTCACCCTTACCCTAACCCCTAACCCTTACCCCAAACCCAAACCGTAGCCCGAAACAGTACACACTACTCATTACGCACTACTCACTACCCACAATTCACTACTCGCTACGCACTACTCACTTCTCACTATTCACTACTACCGACTCAATACTCACTACCCACGACTCACTACCCACTACTCACTACTCCCTACTCCCTAGCAGCTACAAGCTACTCGCTACTCACTACCCACTACTCAATACTCACCACTCACTCAACACAACTCACGACCCACTAATCACAAATCACTACTCACTACCCCTGACCACTATCCACTACTCACTACTCCCATTTCACTACCCACTACTCACTACTCACTACTCACTACTCACTACTCACTACTCACTATCCACTACTCGCTACTCGCTACTCCCTACACAGTACTCACTGGTCACTACTGACTACTCGCCACCCCCTACGCCCTACTCGCTACCCAATACGCACTATTCACTACCCACGACTCACTACTCACTACGATCCCACTACTCACAACTCACTACTTCCTACTTCCTACTCCCTACTCCCAACTCACCAGTCACCACTCACTACCCAGTACTCAATACTCACTACTTACTAAACACTACCCACAGCCCACTACTCACAACTCACTAAGCACTACTCACTGCCCACTAACCACGATCCACTACCTACTACTGAGTATTCACAAGTCAGTACTCACCACGCAGTGCCCACAACTCACTATTCACTATCCGCTACTCGCTACCCAATACGACATAATCACTACCCACTACGCACTACTCGCTACTGACTACTCCCTCCTCCCTGCTCACTAGTCGCTAGTCGCAAATCGCTACTCACTACTCACTACTCACGACTCACTACTCACTAATTCCCAACCATCCTGTGGTGTTGGGTCCTCGTTTTGACGAGATGGTCCCCGTGTTCTCCTCCTCTTGTGCCCCCCCTTCTCCCTACCGTCCGCATGCGTCCCGCACACCCAGTACAACGCTTCGTGGCCCCATGGGGAGCCTCACCGAAGGTCCCAGTGCTACCGTCCGTGTGCGTCCCGCACACCCAGTACAGCGTTTCGTGGCCCCATAGGGAGCTCCACCGAAGGTCCCAGTGCCACCGCCCGCATGCATCCCGCAAACCCAGTACAGCGTTTCGTGGCCCGCCTCCCCCTCCTCCCTGCGTTTCACCCACCCATTACAACGATTCGTGGCCCCATAGGGAACACCACCGAACGTCCCAGCGCTACCGTCCGCATGCGTCCCGCACACCCAGTACAGCGCTTCGTGGCCCCATAGGGAGCCCCACCGAAAACTCCCAGTGCTACCGTCCGCATGCGTCCCGCACGCCCAGTACAACGTTTCGTGCCCCCATCAGGAGCTCCACCGAAGGTCCCAGTGCTACCGTCCGCATGCGTCCCGCACACCCAGTACAGCGTTTCGTGGCCCTCCCCCCCCTCCTCCCTGCGTTTCACCCACCCAGTACAGCGTTTCGTGGCCCCATAGACAGCCCCACCGAAGGCTCCAGTGCTACCCGCATGCGCCCCGCACACCCAGTACAGCGTTTCGTGGCCCGCCTCCCCCTTCTCCTGCGTTTCACCCGCCCAGTACAGCGCTTCGTGGCCCCATGAGGAACCCCACCGAAGGTCCCAGTGCCCCCGTCCGCATGCGCCCCGGAAGTCCAATTTGGCATTTTCACCCACCCAGTGCAGCGCTTCGTGGCCTCATAAGGGGCTCCACCCAAGGCCCCAGTGCCACCGTCCGTATGCGTCCGGGAAATGTAATTTGGCATTGTCACCGGCGCAGTGCAGCGCTTCGTGGCCGCATAGGGGGCTCCACCGAAGCCCCCAGTGGGACTGTCCGCATGCGTCCCGGTAGCCCAATTTGGCATTTTCACTCATTCAGAAGAGCGCTTCGTGGCCCCATAGGGACCTCCACCGAAACCCTCAATGGGACCGCCCGCATGCGCCCCGGAAACCCAATTCGGCACACCACCCATACAGTACAGCGTTCCCCCCCCCCGTGCAGCGGTTTGTGGCCCCATAGGGAGCTTCACCGAAGCAGATATTCACAATTACGGTGCCCACAACTGCATATGGTTGGGACCTTCGCCAGGAAAATTTCCACTCGCGAATCCGTGCTCGCTACCCACTAGTTAATACCCACTTCTCGCTTCTCACTACTCGCTACACACTCCTCCCTCCTCCCTACTCACTACTCACTACTGACTACTCACTACTCGCTACTCCCGATTCGCTACGTACTACTCCCTTCGCACTACTCACTACTGACTCCTGACTACTCCCTCCTAACTGCTCACTACTCACAACGCCCTACTCGCTACTCACTACTCACTGCTCGCCACTCACTACTCGCCATTCCCTACGCCCTATTCGCTACCCAATACGCACTACTCGCTACCCACAACTCACTACTCACTACGCTCCCACTACTCACTACCCACTACTTCCCACTCCCTGCTCACTACTCCCAACTCACCACTCACCACACACTGCCCAGTACTCGATACTCACTAGTCACTAAACACTACTCGCTGCCCACTACTCAATACTCTCTAAGCACGACCCACGACCCACTAACCACGATCGAGTACTCACAATTCACCACTCACTACGCAGTGCCCAAGATTCACTACTCACTATCCGGTACTCGCTACCCAATACGAAATATTCACTACCCACTACACACTACGCACTACTCGCTACTCACTACTCACTACTCACGACTCACGACTCACAACTCCCTACTCACTACTCAATACCCACCTCTCGCTTCTCACGACTCACTTCTCACAACGCCCTACTCGCTACACGCTGCTCACTACTGACTACCCACTACTCGCTACTCCCCACTCGTTACGCATTTCTCCCTACACACTACTCACTCCTGACCCCTGACAACTCCCTTCTCACTACTCACTAATCACAACGCCCTACTCGCTACACGCTACTCACTAGTCGCTACGCCCTACTTGCTACTCCCTACTCGCTACTCGCTACTCACCGCTCACTACTCACTACTCATTGCTTACTGCGAACTAATCACTACTCACTACTCAATCCTCGCTATTCGCTACTGTCTACTCCGTCATCCCTACTCCCTGCTTGCTACTCACTATGCACTACTCACTAAACACTACTCACCCCTCACTACTCACAATTCCATATTCACTACTTCCTTCCCGCTGCTCACCACCCACTGATCACTATACTCACTACTCACTAATCTCTACGCGCGACTCACTACCACCACTACCCATTACCCACTACTCACTACTCGCTACTCACGGCTCACTGCGCACTACTCACTATCAAATACCCACTAATCATCAATCGCTACTCAAAAAAACTCTACTCTCTACTTGCTACCCGAAAAGCCTCCTCCCCAGCCCCCTGCTCGGCGCAAAGTGGGGGGATGGGGGGGGTCCGACCCCCCCCCTCTCCCTTTCCAGCGCCAGGGGGGGGAAGGGGGGGGGGGGGGGGGGTTCTGCGAGCCCCCCCCCTCTCTGTGTATTCAGGGACATCCACTGGCGCGCTCCCGATGGTTATGCTGATGATGAAGATGATGACAATAATGATGATGGCGATGATGAGGGCGGCGGCGCTGATAGTTTGGAGGAAGAAGAAGACGAGGGGCAGGAGGAGGAGGAGGAGGAAGGGCAGGAGGAGGAGGATGAGGAGGAGGAGGAGGAGGGGGAGAAGCAGGAAGAGGAGGAGGAAAGGGGGGGGGAGTGGGGAGGGGGAGAAGGAGGAGGAGGAGGGGGAAGAGGAGGAGGAGGAGGGGGAAGAGGAGGAGGAGGAGGAGGAGGAGGAGGAGGAGGAGGAGGAGGAGGAGGAGGAGGGGGGGGGGCGGGGGGATGAGGAGGAGAAGGAGGAGCAGCAGGAGGAGGAGGAGGGGGAGGGGGAGGAGGAGGCGGCAGGCGCGCGAAGGCATGCGCGGCCTGGGCCGCAGAGCCGCCCTCCTGCAGAAGGCTGCGCGAGAGCCCGAGTCAGGAGGATTATGCTGAGACGGCGCCGGCGAGAGCGGGGCCTCGCTCGCCCCCGCGCGCGGCCGCGGCTTCGCGCCCGAGCCCGCGGCGAGCGAGCGCGCCCGCGGCGCTAGCCGCTGCCGCCGGCCACCGCGAGGATGATGGCGATCTGGGCGGGCGCGGGGAAGACGCAGCCCTGCGGCGGAGGGCCATCCGCGCGGCTGCGCGAAGCTGGGGCCCTCGGCAGATCTCGCAGCCCCGCGCGACAAGCACGCGACCACCGGCATCTCGCAGATGAGGTCCGGAATCTTCCGCGGCGGGACCTTCGCCAGGTAGCGGGCCCGCGCGCCCGAAGCCCCCGATCTCTCGTTGGCCTCGACCGCCGCGTCAACGATGGACTCCGGGCACTCGCTCCTGCGCAGTGCCAGCCTGTAGCGCGAGCGCCGCCGCCTGTTCAAAGGGCCGCGCAGCTGGCGCCCCAACTTGGCCGCCACCTGCACCCGGGCCGCCTCAGGCGCAGGCTCATTGGGCTCGGCAGTTCTGCGCGCGGGGCCGCCCCCTCCCAGCGCGCCACCCGCCGCCGAAATCCACGACGCCCTCGGCCATCTCGCGGCCGGCAGTCGCGAGCTTCCGAGCGCGAGCTTCCGTCTCGCAGCCGGCGGTGAGCGACCGTGAGAAACAGCGCTATTCGCGGCCTTGTCAGCGAGCAGGTTGCCGCGCCAATCCCCGCGCGCGACGCGGCCGACGTCGGCGGCCGACTACCTATACTGGCGAGCTAACACCTTCCGCACCGCGAGGCCAGAATCGCGCAGCCCGCCGAACCCGCCCAGGAGCCTCCGCACCTCGAGCCAAGGGCGCGCCCGCGCGTAGCCGAAGCTCGTGGTCCTGGCGCGCGCGTGCTCCGCGAAGTCATGGAGCGCGAAGCTGCTGTCCACCATCGTTTCGACATGCCGCGTGAACCGCGGCGCCGCCTGCAACGCCAAGAGCTCCCCGTCGTTGTCGATGCCCACTAAGCCTCGCACGCCGCGCCCAGGATGCCCACGATGAGCTCCTCGGCGTTGGCCGGCAAGGCAATGGCCGCCCAGCCGACGCTCGCGCGCCTGCCGAAGTCGCCTGGGCGCGCTGAGCCGCCCAGGAACATCGCCCCAGACGGCAACTGGCCTTCGTGCCGGCCCATCCAGCAAACCTCCGGCGCCCGAGCTCGCATCGCAAGTCCCGCCATCGACGGCCGCGGCGCCTTCCCGAGCAGCGCCTCCACTTCGGGCTGGTTGGCTCTCATCAGAGGGTTGCGCAACTAGCTCGGTAGCTTGAGCTCGCCGTGCCGCCCATTCCAGCGGCAGTAGAGGGACGTGCCCACCTCGCCGCAGAGGAGGCACTTGTCGTCGAGGGCCGTGCCGCACTCGCGCTGGCGGCTCTGCGACCACTGGCCGTCGACGACGACGGACGCCGGCCAGGGCGCGAGTCGCGCCAGTGCGCCAGCCCCCGCAGCCACAGACAAGGACCGCTGCCCAACGGGTTTTGCCATTTCGAGCGCAGCAGAACCTAGCGACGCCGACCGTTGATCAGCAGGTTCTGGCATGCCGAGCAGCGCGCGTGATGGCGCCGACTGCTGGCCAGCAGGTTCCGATATTCCAAGCTCAGCAAAACTTGGCGGCTCCTTCCGTTGGGCGGCGGTTTCTCGCGCCCGAGTACGACGGTCAAACGCGCCATTGCGCCCAAGCGCGCCCGATTTCGCCATCCTCGCCAAAGGGGGCAATCGCGCCACTGTTCTCGAGATGTTCCAGCCCAAGGCGATGGCTGACTTGGGCCCCCCGCAAGGCTTCGACCGCTCGCCGCGAGAGCCGCTTCAGCATCCACGGCGCAACGCCGAATGCCCCCTTGTCGCGTCCTCCGGGCATGGCCAGGCCCCCCTGCTCGAGCGACTGGCGCGCCGCCGAGAAGCGCCCGCGCACGCGGCGCCAGCTGGAAGGGGGGCGCAGCAGCACCCCGAACTCGACGACGCGCCGGGGGGCGCACTACCCCCAAACCGCCCGCAGCATGGCCACGACGGGCAGGGCCGCGGCGCGGATCATAGGGTAGAGGAACGGCGCGAGCGCGAGCGACCTCCAGCTGCCTGCCGCGCCGGGGGCCACTGCTGCGAAGACCATCGACCTTAGTCTTTCGAGCTCCATCGTGGCGCAGCCCGTGACAGCGACCGTAAGAAACGCTCGCCTCCTGGCCCGATCTCGCCACCTCGCGCGCGGCGCGACGTCGCGCGCGCCCGTCTTCGGTGTGGCGTCGCGGCGAAGGCGGAGCCCAGGCAACGCCAACTTGTCCTGTCTGGCCCTGCGCACTATCCGCCTGCCATACGAGGAGTCGACGCCGAGGTTCCTCTCGCCCTTGACCGACTGGACGTCGAGCTGCCGCCGGAGACGACGCTCGAGCTCGCGCCTCACGGCTGGGTGATTTGCTAGCGCCCTCGACATCGTTGGCGCTGCGTGGGGGTCGACCTCTTGCAGCATCGCAACGCGTTCAGCTTGAAGGCTGCGTCGGCTGCCTCCGCAGTCACCCGCAACGCGCCGTCAACGCGGTGGAGCGCCAGGTCACCCGCGACCGCCACCATGGAGATCGCCGGGCGCTGCCCTACGAGGCGGCCAAGCGGGCCGATGAGGATGAGCTCCGGGATCGTGGTCGCGAGCTCGTCATCAGGGAGCACCAGCCGCCGAGCCTCGACGCGCTCGGGCGCGTCGTGCCCAAGGCTTAGCACCCTTGGCGATCGGCGCAGCGGAGCCTGCATTTTGAGCTGCCACAGGGGGAAGCCAGCGGCGATCGCCACATCCTGGAGCCAGCGGCCTGGCCTCCCACTCGGCCGCGGTGCCTCTCCGAAGCCTCGCCTGCACGAAGGCCAGCACCCTGATGGCCAGGATGGGCCTAAGGCCGCCCAACCGCCCCTGGAGCGCTCCACGGCCATGAGCAGGTCGATGAACAACTCCAGCGCCACATCGCGCAGCTCGTTGAACTGCCTCGGGCGCACCGTGCAGTGCGACATGCCCGTGCAATGCTTGATGGAGAACACCGCGTTGCGCAACACGATGACGGCGAACCGAAGTGGAATCGCGCCCTAAGTCGGTCGGCCAGTGGAAGGACGTCTGCTCGCAAGTAGTCCTCCCATAATGGATTCACTACACTTCGGCGGGTTGCGTGACTTCGGTGCCGAGGTCCTTGGACCCGACGACCTGCTGCTCATCCCTCCTGGTCGTCCATGCGGCCCACGGTAGGTCGGTGGGTCACTCCGCGGAGCGCGGGTCTGCCCCGGGCCGAAGGCGACAACAGCGCGGTTCACCAGCTGCCGCCCTAAAGCGCGCTCGTTAGGTGGCGGCGCGCCCCTTCAGCGGGGAACGAAAGCAAAGCATATGGGCAGACGGGACACTGCATTGAGTGCGCCTCCTCCTTCTGCAGCTTGGCGACCCGTTGCTGGAAACGGGCGCCCCCCGCAGCGCGAGGGCAATAACCGCGAGGCTCTGGAGCCG
>CAUYUJ010015982.1:196538-216538 GCA_963575745.1 Prorocentrum cordatum
CTCCTCCTCCTCCTCCTCCTCCTCCTCCTCCTTGTCTTCCTTCGTTTCCACCTGGTCCTCCTCCTTCTCCTCCTCCTCCTCCGCTTCCTCCTCCTCCTCCTCCTCCTCATCCTTCTCCTAACAGTCGAGCAGCACGGCCACGGGAGCACGTTTTGAAATGAACGAGGCTCTCGAATGGAGAATTTCGTGAGGATCGCCATGAGGTCGTCCCGCCCAGGGATCCGCCCCGTGCAGGCTCCGCCAGAAGCGCTGGCGCTCGCCAGAAAGTAATATGGTAGGCGCGTTTGTGGTCAAATCTTTGATGATCGACTTCCGGTGATAGTTCACATATCACCCTAATAATATAGGCACACGAAAACGAAATACAAGTGCAAAAATGATGAGTGCGTGGGCGGGTAGGTAAGAAAGAGAGAAAATCAGAGTCTCCATGCTAGTTGCAATTGTAGTAATCGTCGGAGTACGCAGCTGTGGAACCGTGAGAGAAAGCCAATGCAAGATGATACGTTGAATTATACGCTGCAGCGAGACGCGCGCAACGAACAAGCGGGTTGATAATACCTGGGCAGGGGAAAGCGCCCACGCGGGGCCTTCCGGCAGGGCATCAACACACACTTCTGTCACTGCTGGCGAGGATACGCGGGGCCAGGCAGAGGAGGGGGATGAGGAGGCGGAGGAGGCGGAGGAGGGGGAGGAGGGGGCAGTGGGCAAGTGCTCGCTGATGTTCAGCCTCTGGAGGCCACGAGAGGCCTCAGGGGTCCACTGGAATCCTCACGGGTCAAGGGGACCTCGGGAGTCCTCCAAGGACATCCTGCGACCTCTCAGGAACCTTCGGCTCAAGGGCCAGGAGACCTCAGGGGTCCTCCAAGGATACGCTGAGACCTCTCAGAGACCTTCGGCTCAAGGGTCAGGGAAATCTCAGGGGCCCTCCGAGAGACCTCCCAGGGACCCTCGGAGACCTCCCGTAGTCGGCTGTGCCACGTGGGCAGCCAGACTGGGCAACATGGGCGAGAGCAGAAGGATGCTGGACCCTAGCAAGGCGCCCCACTGGAGCAGAAGAGGACGAGGGGATCTAGAGGCCTCCTAGATGGGGTTCGAGTGGATGGGGTCGAAAGATCGCGCCGCATCGCCAATGCATCGCCGATGTATCGGCGATGCATCGGGCCATGCATCGGCGACGTCGGCGACGCATCCACGACGTCGGCGTGGGGGGAATCGGGCTCCACATCGAGCCGCATCGGCGAGGGATGCACCGACGATGCGGCGCGATCCTCCGACCCCATTTCGGAGGCCTGTGGGGATCCCTTCCGACGAAGGACGCCAAGGGATGTCCGGCGAAACCCAGCCACCCTGGCCCCCCCTCCAGCCAACCACACCCTGCTGAGCTCGGTGCTGCGTTCATGGCTGCAGCAGCGCCGGGGGGCGGCCCTCGCCCACCCGAGCAGGCGGCTTGAGCGCTGGCACAGGGCTCGTTGGCGCGGGCCGCGCGGCAAGGGAGGAGGAGGCGGGGAGGCGCTCACCACTGAGCAGGGACCGACCGTCCCGGCATTCCTATAGGCCTACCACGAAATGTCCTTAGAACCCAACAATGTTCTAATAACCAAAACAATGTTCTTTGAACATTAACCCGATGTGTTAAAACAAGACAGTCCCAGCCAGAAATGTTCTAAGAACATTTCGTGGAAACCACTACAGGTCCTTAGAACATTGTTTGGTAAGTCTATAAGGACGCCATGACGCTTCGCCACTGCTTGACACAAAGGTAGGCCGGGAATGACCTCGACCAGGCGGGAAAAGCAGCCAGAAAATAGCCAAAAATGCCCAAACATAGTCAACACAAGTCGTCTCCAGACTATCTGTGGACAATTCTTGAACTTTCCCTAATCAGTGCTTGCACTGAAAGGGTCCTGGCGGATACCGAAAGATTTAGCGAAAATTTCCCGCCGATGTTGGTAGCCGGCTGGGTTCCCGGGTTCCCGGTTCCAGTTTCCAGGGTTCCTGTTTGTTGGCTCCAGGCCGACTTCGGTGGGTGCCAGGTTCCCGGATTCCTGGTCGATCTCCTTATAGATCTATTTATCGATCCCATTCCAAACCATCCACTGATTGGGTTTTTTCTCTGGTGTAGTTCTAGGGGGCGCACAAACATGGATTAGCGATCCATGGATTTGGCGCGCGGTCGCCAAATCCATGCATCGAAGGAGAGGTGCCTTTCCCAAAATGCGGCGCCGGCGCCGCCTCGCTCGGCGGCGGACCTCCGCGACTTCCCAGGGAAGCGGGGCCGATCGCCAATCCACGCCCCCTGGATCCATGTCTGCGAGCGCCTGCAATTCTTGGGGGGCGGAAAGATACGGATACGTGTTGTCCCCGGACCTCTCTTGGGGTGCGTTCTGACCAGAATTTCGAGGCGAATCCAGCGGTGACAACGAGGATTCCCCAGGAGGACCAGGAAAGGCCGAAAACGAAGGGGGACAACACGTATCCGTATCTTTTTCTCCCCCGAAATTCCCCCCCGTGGGGGGGCAGGCCCGACTCGGCCTCCAGGGCTGTGCTCCAGCTGCCGGCCCCGCGAGGGGCGGGACGCTCCGGCCCCCACGGGGGGCCGCGGAAACGCGCCGCTCCCGCGCCGCTCCTGCGGGGGCCGACCCGTGGCCGACGCTGAAAATAAATGTTTAGCTCGTCCTCGCTGGGCTTTGCACGCTTGAGGTTGAAGGCTTTTTTTTTTTTTCTTTGGGGGGGAGGGGGGGAGGAAGAGGCGAGAGGGAGACAACGCACACGCCAGCTTGCTGTCCATCTCGCATATCGTGCCGGGGAGTCCGGGGGCCTCGCTTGAGGTTGAAGGCGGTCGGCGCGTGCGCCGAGCAGCACGAGGCCGACGACGCCTTTCTTGGGTGCGAGTCGCCACGACTGCGGCAGCCACTGCCGTGGAAACTGCGGCGCTGGAAGGCAAGGTGTCCATACCGCTGCCCTTCGCCCGGTTCCCCCCTGGTTTCGGCTTCCCGGGTGGCCCTCGTCGCCACCGCCGAACTCGCTGCATCATTCTGGTGAGAACGCGCCCCGGGAGAGGCCCAAGGAGTAGCGGCATCGGTACCTTTTGGTTTCCCCAGGTTCCGTGCAAGATGAAGAGAGGAGCACGAAGCCGAGGGGGGCAAGACACAACGAACCGCAGAGGCGACAAAGCGACAGGGGCGGAGGGGGGGGATCACGAACCGACGCCCGGAAAAAAAAAGTCCCCCTCGCCCTGTCCTCTACCCCGCCACTCCCCTCGCAGTCATGTCCATGGCTTGTCGAGCTCATCGATCCTCCTCAGGGGGGAGGAAGAGGAGGAGCATTGGCTCGGAGTTGCAGTTGGGTGCAAGGACGGGCCCTCATTGATAGAAACCCTGGGCAAGGCTCAACGAACGGGGGAAACCCGACTCAAAACCCAAATGAGAGGAAGGTAACGAGCCCGCGGACCTGTCCAGGCAGGACGAAGACAGGGCAGCGAGGGGCAGGAGAAGGAGGGGGGATCAAGAGGATGACGAGCTGGAGGGGTGGGAGAAGGAGGAAGAGGGAGGGGAGCAAGAGGGAAGGCTGACGGTGAGGAGGAGGGGGAAGAGATGTAAGAGAAGGAATAAGCTGGAGGGAGACAGGAAGCAGGAGGATGCGGATGAGTATCAGCAGGAGGAGAACGAGGCGCGAGAGGAGGAGGAAGAGGATACGGAGGAGGAGGAGGAGGAGGAGGAGCGAGCAAGCGAGCCAAAGCCGAGAGGCGGTTGGTGTTCCAGGGTGTTGCTGGCTCTGGGCCGAGGCGAGCGACCCGGGGTGTCTGCTGCTGCTGCTGCTGCTGCTGCTGCTGCTGCTGCTGCTGCTGCTGCTGCTCGAGGCTGCGTACACGGCGACCGTGTGCCCGTGCTGAGCCGCTTTGGGGGCGGCGGAGGACCTCCCAGGGGTCTAGCGTATGGGGACACATCGCCTCCTCCTCCTCCTCCTCCTCCTCCTCCTCCCCCTCCTCCGCCGCCGCCGCCGCATGCTCCCTCCTGCACGGATGGTCCTCGTCGTCTTTGGCCTCTGGGGGCCATGGCCTGGCCCGGGGGCCTGCAGAAAGCAGCGGGGATCTTCTGCTCTGGGTCAATCCAGAACCCCGTTCCGTCAGGCCCTGCAGGATCCTGCAAGATCCTGCAGGATCCTGCGCCCAGGCCCGGGTCAGTGCATCCCTGGCCCTGCAGGATCCTGCAAGATCTGGCGCTCTGACTGGCCCCCGTTTGAACTGACCCCCGGCTCAAGGACCCCGAAAAGCCACCCGAGATGCAAAGACGGCCCTGGGGGAAGGTCGGGACTTCTTTTCCGTCGCGGCGCGGCAGAGGCAATCCGCTCGTGCGCTTTCAGTAGTTGGGGCAGAGCGTACTGATTGTCTGACGGGTCGAGACTTCAGGGGACGGGCCTTGCAATCAAACAAGACAGTGTCGCGTGCCTGGGCTGTGGGGAGCCGCCTCGGGGCCGTCGGCAGGCGCACACCCCTCATCTCCAGCGTGGTGATGCAGCCATCGTGCTGCAAGAAGGGGCGGTGGATAAGGAACGAAGGGGCTTTTCTGGCCACGGCGAGCCTCGGCCACGAACATGCTCCACGACCTACAGTGCCTCAGAGCTTCTGTGGGTCCCTGGGGCCCTCTGGGGAGAAGAGAGCTCCGTGGGGCACCTGCTGACAGGTGGACTTCTTGCCTGGTGTGCCCACTGGAGATCTCAGGGCCGTCCCGAAGACCAGAGTCCCCGCTGGGCTCCGAGGGGCCCCGTGTCAAGGGCCCCGAGACCCCGACGGAAGCTCTGCGAGAAGGCTCTGTGCACCTCCGCCCCGTGCACCAGCTCTCGTCGGTGCATGGGGCCGCCTGCGCCTGCGCCCTCCTCGTGGCAGGCACGATCTGCGCCCGAGGCCCCCGCCCCTCCGCGCTCCTCCTCCGTGGCCGCCCTCCTCTTTTGAGGGGCAACGACAGGGGGGGGGATGGGCATCAAAAGGGGGGGAAACATCGACCTGGACTCGGCGATACATCGCCGACAGATCGGCGATAGGCCCCCGATCGTGAATCCGCAGTCTCCCGGGCAGGTCGGGGCTATCGGGACCCTATCGGCGATCGATCGGCGATTGGGGGGGGTCGATGCGTCCCCCCCTGTACCAATCCATCCCTATCGTTGCCCCTGGTCTTTTCCCGTTACCTGATGTGCCCCAATTGATGGGCCGGTTTTCCACCACCACCACCACTACCACCACCATAAGTTGCAGGGGGAGGGGGTCCTCCTCCTCCTCCTCCTCCTCCTCCTCCTCCTCCTCCTCCTCGTCCTCCTCCCTCCTCCCTCCAACTTCTGGTGGCGGTGGTGGAAAGCAGGCCCATCACCAGTCCTGGTGCGGCCCGTCGGCCCTTCGAACGCGCTGGCGACGGCCCTCGCGACCAGGCCATCGGAGCACGCGCGCTTTCCGAAGAGGCACCTGCTGGCGGGCCCCTGCCTTGCTCGACGAGCCAACTGTACGCCCGCCCGCCTCGCGGCTGCACGGCAGGAGGGGTGGCGATTGGGAGCGGCAGGGCCGCTCTTGCCCATGCTTCGTTGTGCTGGTTTTCGCCCCCGCCTCCGCCTGTGTTTCCCAACCCTCCTGTGATGCCCGGTCCTCGTTCTGAAGAGTCAGCGCCCCGCGCCCCGCCTCCTCCCTATCCTCCTCCCCCCTCCTCCCGCAGCCTCCTCGTCTTGAAGACACAGCGCCCCACGCTCTCCCTCCGCCTCCTTCCTCCCCCCCCCCTCCCTCCTCCTCCCTCCTTGCCTCTGCCCTCCGCGTGTATCTGTTCCGGCACACACCTCACACGCTTCGTGGCCCCCTAGGGAGCTCCACCGAAGGCCCCAGTGGCAGAGTTCGCCTGCGGCTCCGCCTCCATGGCCCCATAGGGAGCTCCACCGTAGGCTCCAGTGGCAAAGTTCGCATGCGTTTCCATCCCCATTGCGGCACACCCCTCACACGGTTCGTGGCCCCATAGGGAGCTCCACCGAAGGCCCCAGTGGCAAAGTTCGCATGCGGTTCCACCCTAATTTTTTGGTACACCCCTCACACGGCTCGTGGCAGCATAGGGAGCTCCACCCAAGGCCCTAGTGGCAAAGTTCGCATGCAGTTCCACCCCCATTTCGGCACACCCCTCACACGTTTCGTAGCCCCATAGGGAGCTCCACCGAAGGCCTCAGTGGCAACGTTTGCATGCTGTTCAACCTCCATTTTGGCGCACCCCTCACACGGTTCGTGGCCACATAGAAAGCTTCACCGAAGGCCCCAGTGGCAAAGTTCGCATGCGGTTCCACCCCCATTTTGGCGGTTCGTAGCCCCATGGGGAGCTCCACGGAAGGTCTCAATGGCAAAATTCGCATGCGGTTCCACCTCCATTTTGGCACCCCTTCGCACGGTTCGTGGCCCCATAGGGAGCTCTACCGAAGGCCCCAGTGGCAAAGTTCGCATGCGGTTCCACCTCCATTTTGGCATCCCCCTCACACGGTTCGTGGCCCCAAAGAGAGCTCCACCGAAGGCCCCAGCGCCAAAGTTCGCATGCGGTTCCACCTTCATTTTGGCACACCCCTGACACGGTTCGTGGCCCCATAGGGAGCTCCGCCGAAGGCTCCAGTGGCAACGATCGGATGCGGATCCACCCCTATTTCGGCACACCCCTTACACGCTTCGTGGCACCACAGGGAGCTCCACCGAAGACGATACTCACAACTGCGGCACCCACATCTGCATATGGTTGGGTCCTTCGCGAGGCTAATCATAATTCCGGTTCCCGCTTCAATCCTAGAGCCTTGTTCCGCTTCGGCGAACAGTTTTGTTTACCGCGTTCATTATCAAGATGAAGATCTTGAAAGCGGTAAACAACTGGCCCTGCCGTTTTCAAGAACCACGCTGGCCCACACAAGCGGTCTGGTTCGACAAGGTTGGCGGCGGTTTCCGGCCCAAGAAGCCTCAAGAGAGCTCCCGATGGCCGTCGAGGGCGCCGAGAGGCCACCTGCCTCGGAGGGCAAGGATGCGCCCAAGACGGCCGAACAGTCCCCCAAGGCGGCCCAAGGGGCCCCACGAATACGCCAAGGAGGCGCCAAGTGGCTCTAAGATGGCTCTGTTAGGTGGCGACATCCGAACCCTATCCCCACCAACCATCGGTTCTCCTGAATTGATGGGAGGCGGGGGTAGGGTTCGGATTTCGCCACGTGTTCGACGAATTCCGAACCCTCGATGGATTCCGAACCCTAACCCCGCCGCCCATCGAGTTGCGTGAATCGTTGATCGGCAAGGCTAGGGTTCAGACTTCGCCGCCAATCTGCGCAGGGCTCCTAGGGAGCGGAAATCGTCGAAACAATCATGTGTCGCGCACGCGCTGGCAGGCCTCTTTTCCCGCTCTCCAGGCCAAGACCCAAGGGGGCCTGAGAGACCTGAGGGAGCTCCCGAGAGGTCAGCTGTCGCGCGCGCCGTTGGCGGGCCACTCCTTCCGCCCTCCGGGCCAGGACCCAAAAGGGGCCCGCCAGAGCTCCCAGGAGGAGGAGGAGGAGGAGGAGGAGGAGGTGGAGGAGGAGGAGGAGGAGGTGGTGGAGGCGGAGGGGGAGGAGGCGGAGGAGGAGGAGGAGGAGGAGGAGAAGGAAGGGGAGGGGGAGGAGGAGGTGGTGGAGGCGGAGCAGGACGAGGAGGAGGAGGAGGAGGAAACGACGGCCCCGAGAGGCCGAGAACCGCCCCCCTGGGGCGGCCCCATAGGGCCCCGCCCCCGAGAGGAGCCCCCCGCGGAGCCCCCGGGAGCGCCCCACCGTGGGCCCCCGGGGGGGCCCCCGCGGGGCCGCCGCCGAGACCCCCCCGACGACTCTGCGTCGTCGAGCCTCGGGGCCCCGACCCTCGCGGTCCCCATCGCGGGGCCGGCGTCCGTCGTCGCCTCCTTCGTGTTTTTTATGCTGTTTTTGTTTTGGTCCCCGTGCTTCTGTTTCGTTCTGTGTACGTTCTTTGGCTGTTTTCTTCTTGCCCCACCTCCTCCTCCGCCTCCTCCTCCCCCTCCTCCTTATCCTACTCCCCCTCCTCCTCCAACTCCTCCTCTCCTCCTCCTCCTCCTCCTGCTCCTCCTCCCCCTGATCCTCCTTCTGCTCATCCTCCTCCTTTCTCCTTGTCCTCCTCTCCTCCGCGTCCTCCCTCCTTCCTCCTCCTCCTCCCTCCTTCCTCCTTCCTCCTTCCTCCTTCCTCCTCCCTCCTTCCTCTTTCCTCTCTCTCCTCCTTCCTTCTTCCTCCTTCTTCCTCCTCCTCCTCCTCCTCCTCCTCCCTCGCTCCTCCTCCTCCTCATCCCCCTCCCCCTCCTCCTCCTCATCCTCCTTCTCCTTCTGCTCCTGAAAATATGTCAGGAGCCTGTTTTGCCTTGAAGGAGGAGTCAACTTGAGCCAAACGGTTGTGGAGATAGGCTCAGGCAGCGATTATCAAAAGGTGACCCCCCTGGCGTGACACAGCTGCTCTACAAATGGTACAAGCACACTGGCCGATCCTGCTTACCCAGTCAGAAAGCTACAATACCCCCCCCGCTCGGCTGATAAGCCGAGTGTGGAGACGAGTGAAGATGAGTGAAGATGAGTGGAGATCGGGTTCCATATCTATCCGCATCGCCGACACATCGGCGATGCGGATAGATATGGAGCTGCAAACCAATGTGGATCGGTCGCGGGTGGGTCGCGGGTGGGTCGCAGGGTGGGTCGCGGGTTGAGTCGCGGGTGGGTCGCGTGGTGGGTCGCGTGGTGGGTCGCGGGGTGGGTCGCGGGGTGGGTCGCGGGTGGGTCGCGGCGGCGGGGGGCGACGACAACCAACAACAACACCACCACCACCACCAACAACAACAACAGCAACGACAACGACAACGACAACGACAACGACAACGACAACGACAACAACAACAACATCAACAACAACAACAACAACAACAACAATCATTTTACCCGAACGCTCAGTGTTCTCCCCAGTGCCAGGGTTTTCATGCGACGCCAGCCAATACCCCCACTTCGTGGGGGGGCAATGCAAGCTCTACCAAACATCCACACGACTCTCGGGAACCACCCACACCCAGCTTCCCGCCCTATGACGTCAGGACACTTCACTTCGTGGCGCGCGGACGATCGTGGATACTACACTGGCGTGGAGTACACACCCGCAGAGGTTGATCACTTGTTTGGGCCCCGCATGTGCCCCGCATGGTGCATTTGTTGCGTATGACATACATAGTACAGAGAGACAGAGAGAGAGAGAGAGAGAGAGAGAGAGAGCAAGACAGAGAGCCAGTGGAGAGAGAGATAGAAAGAGATTCGTCACATGTGTGAGGCAACCTGAGAAGATGTGGTACACGGTACACGTGAGATGGTACGCAGTGCCAAGATAGTTGGTCACATTTTTGAGGCAAATTCCTGGGAAGGCGATTACACAAGTAGATGTGTTACGTATGATAGATATGAAGCAGAGAAAGAGCGAGAGACAGAGAGAAGGAAAGAGAGGAGTCGGTCACATCTTTAGGGCAACTTCCTGAGGGATGTGGGAGGACACAAGAGAGAAGGTATCGTTGTCCCGATGGTTGTCTCGATGGTTGCCCCGATGGTTGTCCTGATGGTTATGGTTGTCCCGATCGTTATCCCGATGCTTGTCCAAATGGTTGTCCCGATGGTTGTCCCGATGGTTGTCCCGATGGCTGTCCCGCTGCGATGCAATGTTGTCTGTTTCTGCTGTTATACAGTCCCAAGGATGACGCATGCATTGCTCATACACTGGTGGCGCTGTGATCCTAACTCTCACTGCCCAACGCGCGCGTGCACAGCCAGACGGAGGGAGAGAAAGTACACAAGGTTCGTGACATACGCACGGTCCACCATGTTCTAAACGATCACATGCACGTTTAGTTCTGAAATTATACATATGTACAAGCAGACATGCGAGGGAGACAGGGAGATGGCCATCGACAGTTCCAATACGGCTCCGAGGCGCAAGAGGGGGAGGAGGAGCAGGACAAGGAGGAAAGGAGAGAAGCGAGAAAGGAATAACGCAGACGGCGCGGCTCTGGACACAAAGGGGTGCCATACTTTCTCCTGCTTTCGCAAACAGGTCCAGTCACACGTAGGAGTATACTCACCCAGAAGCATACTAAGGCGACTCGTCGTCTGCGACGTCGCAAAGGCGCTTGGGTACATGGCTGCCTGGCTGATGCAGGTGCGGGCCTGGCTGATACCCGTGCGCTCCCAAATGCCCAATGATATTGCCGATACGCCTGCTGGCGAGAGAGCCGGGGCTTGCATACGGCAGTGCTAACGCGAGCACGTTGTGGCCTCTTGGAGTCCTCTTGGGGCCTCTTGGGACCATCTTGGGGGCCTCTTGCGGCCTCATGGGCGCCTCTTGGGGCCATCTTGAGCGCCTCTTGGGGCCATCTTGGGTTTTAAAGATTCATGAAGAGCCCGCGGGTGGATTTTCATATTTTTCGGATGAGAAAGTCTTGCGTTTGCATATGTTTTCGGAACATCGCATCTTGAAATTATTGAAATCACATCATGTTTGGCAGGATTTCGGCACGCGCGCGCGGCGGCCGCGCGCATGTGCACTTCGTGTCATTTTTTGCAAGGGATGGTGGCCCTCGTAGGCTCGCAACCGTTGTTGCAGAAGGTCGAAGCACCTGAAAAGGTTCCTCGCAAAGGCCCTTTTAACAGAAATGTTTAAAATCTGGTGGGTTTCCTAGGAATCCGCAAGAGCGCGCGGAAGAACATTTTGACAATTTTTTCTGAGAAAACCATTGGGTTTTTGATGTTTTTATGTTAAAATCGTTACGAAACCTAAGGTTTTGGAAGGATTTCGTCTTGCGCGCACGAATGTCCACTTTACCTTATTTTTTGCAAGGGATTCTTGCAATTTGATCAAGTAAAAACAAGAATTTTCATTTTCTATTGTTTTTTGCAAGGGAAAACGAGCGTCAACAAAAAACCGGATCCGGAGCTCATCCACTTTTCTGAAGCTTTCGCGAAAAAATGATGAAAATGTAGCTGCGGCCTAGGCGCGGCGCAGAGGTCGCGCACCAGGGGTCCCAACAATAATAATTCTTTAGAAGGAATAATGTTCAACAGCAGCAGCAGCAACAACAATCATCTTAAGACTGCTCGCCCTTATCTGCTCGAGTGTCCAATAACGCGTATTTCCCAAACCATCGATACCCGCCCTCTCCGTCTTCGATCGAACCCCTTCTGGGGGGGGTACCTTTCTTCCCTGCAGGCCGGGCCCCGGCAAGCGGCGGGGCGGCCGCGGACCGTCGGCCTGGCCAGCGGCAGCGCTGATCGGCGGGGCGGCCGCGGACCGTCGACCCGACCACCAGAGGGACGAACAGGGGACCGACCACGACGAGGACGACGACGACGTCGACGACGACGGCGGCGACGACGACGAGCGAAAGCGAGAGCGAGAGAGAACGACAGCAGGGCCACGAAGGACACGAAGTAGGCCACGAAGGGCGATTGCGGGGACACAAAGAGAATGCGTATGGGGCCACGAAGAGCGCGAACGAGACGGGGGCCACGAAAGGCAGATAATGCGGGGCCACAGAAGGCAACTCTGGGGCCACTGAAGGTAGCAACTGGGCCACGTAGGACAGTGAGGGGCCACACACGGCGACAGCGGGGCCACGAAGGGCATGCACATGGGGGGCCAAAACCGGCGCGAACGAGCGGGGGCCACGAAGTGCATACGTATCTTGGGCAGAGGAGGGCAAGAACGGGGCCACTGAGGGAAGCAACAGGGCCACGAAGGGCAGCGAGGGGGCCACGAAGGGCGACAGCAGGGCCCTTGTGGCATGCATATTGGGCAACCACGGGCGCGAACGAGCGGGGGCCACGAAGGGCATACGTATATGGAGCCACGTAGGGCAGCGAGGGGGCCACGAAGGGCTGCAACGGGGCCACGTAGGGCAGCGAGGGGGCCACGAAGGGCTGCAACGGGGCCACGAAGGGCTGCAACGGGGCCACGAAGGGCAGCGAGAGGGCCACGAAGGGCTGCAGGGCCACGAAACCAAGCGAGGGGGCCACGAAGGGCTGCAACGAGGCCACGGAGGGCAGAGAGGAGGCCACGAGGGGCTGCAACGGGGCCACGAAGGGCAGCGAGGGGGCCACGAAGGGCTGCAACGGGGCCACGAAACAAAGCGAGGGGGCCACGAAGGGCTGCAACGGGGCCACGAAGGGCAGCGAAATCCCGATTCCTGAGTAATCTGTGAGGGAATCGTAAACGTGAGGGCGACTCCTGGATGCCTGGGTGTCGGGAGCGCGGCGCTTGAGTAAATTGCAAGAAAGTCCAACGCAAGGGCGCTATTCTAGAGTAAATTGCAAGCAAGTCTCCAGCGGGAGCGCGACTCCAGAGCGCCGGGAGAGCGATTCCTGAATAAATTGTCAGGAAGTCCCAAGTGAGAGCGCGATTCCTGAATAGAATGCGAGGAAGTCTCTGGCGGAAGCGGGGTTCCTGGCTAAATTGTGAGGAAGTCTCAGGCGGAAGCCGTTGCTGTTATTGTTGTTGTTGGTGTTGTTGTTGTAGTTGTTGTTGTTGTTGAACATTATTAATTCTAAAGAATAATTATTGTTGGGGCCCCTGGTGCACGGCCCCCCCGCCGCGCCTAGGCCGCAGCTACATTTTCATCATTTTTTCGCGAAAGCTTCAGAAAAGTGGATGGGGTCCAGATCCGGTTGTTTTGTTGTAATCCGTTTTCCCTTGCAAAAAACACTATAAAATGACATTTCTTGTTCTAATATAATCAAATTTCAAGAATCCCTTGCAAAAAATAAGGTAAAGTGGACATTCGCGCGCGCAAGACGAAATCCTTCCAAAAGCTTAGTGTTCGGAGCGATTTTAACATAAAAACATCAAAAAACCAATGGTTTTTCAACAAAAAAATGTCAAAATCTCATCCCGCGCGCTCTTGCGGATTCGTAGGAAACCCAACACTTTTTAAACATTTCTGTCAAACGGGCTTTTGCGAGCAACTTTTTCGAACTTCTGCGACAACGGTTGCGCACCTGCCAGGGCCATCATCCCTGTCAAATAATACCATGCGGGACACATTCGTTTTTTCTTCGCGCGCGCACGCCGTCGTCGTCGGCCGCGGGGCCCTGAATAGTAGCCACGGTCGTCCGCATGCCACGAAGTGAAGTGTCCGAACGTCATAGGGCGGGAAGCTGGGTGTGGGTGGTGGCGAAGAGTCGTATGGAAATTTGGTAGAGCTTGAACCGGCCCCCCCACAAAGTGGGGGTATTGCCCGCCTCCTATGAAAACCCTGGCACTGGTGAGAACGGAGTGTCCCCAGTCTTAAATGATTGTTGTTGTTGTTGTTGTTGTTGTTGTTGTAAACCGGGGGCCAACGACTCCCTGACCAAAAACAGGGTGCGAGCCCCGGGGAGGGCACTTCAATCGAACAAAAACTATGTGCACCGGACGGGGGGGTCAACAATAATTATTCTTCAGAAATGAGAGTTCAACAACAACTACAACAACAGCAGCAACAACAACAACAACGCAACAAGCAGAATCCTCACCACGGGTCATCACTTCAGCCACGCACCCAGGGACAATGAATGAGCGTTCGGCCCCCTCACTCTGATAATTTGGGAAACTTTGGCGCCTGCGGCGGGCTTCTCCAGAGTCTCGCAGAGTGCCGACGTCCCCATCGCCCACTCACTCTGATCCGCATCTGCGGGATGCTACGTATTCCGGACCCCCCTCTTCGACGGGGCGCCTTGATAAACCGGACCCCCTAAGCTCCAATCCAAAGAAAGCGCCCCAATAAACGGGACCCCCCCAATTACTGGGGGACGATGAATATGGGATTTCGATTAAAGTGGTTGCTGGCCTCCCTGTCTGCCAGCGATCTTCCCTGCCTGCCTGCTTGGAGCTGCCTGGAGCTGCTGGGTGGCATGGTCTGCTGACCCACATCGGGGCGACGTGAGGCTCGGGCTCGGGGGGCTCGGGTTGGCCTGACGGGGGCCATCATGAGAACGACGAGACCCAATCTGAAACTTGACGCGGGCTCCCGCTGCAGACATCCCACGAACACCGGACCATCAAACTCAAGGACGCGCTCGTCAAACAACTTCGGCAAACCCGAGCTCCGGCGTACTCGAGTCGTACGTTTCTCCGATCCTCAGAAGCCCTCATGCTCTCTATGCAGCATCCTTGGCCTTCCCCCAAGGCGCACACGGTCTCTCAGAGGGCGCGGGGGCTCCTGAGGAGCCCCGCCGCCTTCCGAGGAGGCAAGCCTCCTCTGCCTCTCCGCCCAGGGCGCGCAACCGAAGGAAGAAACAAGCCACCTCCCCCCCACACTGGAAAGACTGGGGAGGATCTACGAACCGGGACTCGGGGGCGGGGGGCGGCAGCACTCTGCAGGCCGGATAATGATGGGCAGCCCGCCCACCTTTGGCGTGGAAGGGTCGGGTCGGGTCGGTGCTTCGGCAGACTGAGTTCGCACGGCTGCGACTCGAGACAACTGGAACGATTCGTGACGCCGAACCGTGCTCGAAAGACCCTCCAGATGAGGGAGAATAGGGGGGGGACGATCAGATCACACGGCGCTCGGAACCAACGAGGTTGTGCCTGGTGGCTGCGCGGCGCCGGCGCCGTCGAGGAAGGGGCAGGTTCGCCCCACCTCTGAACAAACAGCTTTGCTGGATTATACCCAGAACATGGCTGGACCTAAACGTTATTTATCGTTTTGTTTTCGTTATGTGGTTCGTTTTGCTCTACCTGTTTTCCTGCACCTCCCTCCCAAAATGAAAAACAAAGCATAGCCAGAGTCCAGTGAAACAGCGTTTAGGTCCAGCCCCGACCCAGAACAAGGTGCCATACCTGGCAAACAAAACATAACTACTGAAACCTGCCCGGCCGGTGGAGCCACCACACGAGCAACGCCTCCGAGGATCGAGCTGTGCCCACCTCGCCAGGAGCCCGACTCCGCGTGCACCGCTTGCCTGCAGCATAGCGAGCACGGCGACACTGGAGCGGAACGCCGATGTCCGACGGTTGTGCCTGGTGGCTGTGCGGCGCCAGTGAGGAGGGGGCAGGTTCGCTCCCCCCATCTCCAGAAATTGAGCAGTGACCGACCGTCGCAGCATTCCTATAGGCCTACCGCGACATGCTTTTCGAACCTAAGAATGTTCTACTAACAAAACCGTGCTCTCAGAACATAAACCCGATATTTCAACACAAGGCAGTCCCAGCCAGAAATGGTGTAAGAGCATTTCGTGGAAACCACTAACGGTTCTTAGAGCATTGTTTGGTAGGCCTATAGGCACGCCAGGACCCTTCGCCACTGCTTGAAAAAAAGAGTTCTGGGAGTTGCTGCCCAGAACAGGGGGCCAGACCTGGCAAATACAAAAAAAAAATGCTGCGACCTGCCCAGGCAAGCGAATCGCGCCGCCTCCTCCCAGGAGCCCCGTGGCGGCGCGCACGTAAGGGAGCGATGTGGCGAGGCGGGGGGGGAGAGGCTTCTGAGAAGGCGCGGGCCTTCGTGGAAGGGCCGGGAGGCTTTTTATTCCCTTGAGAGGGCCCCTCAAGAGGCGGGGATGGCATGATGGCTTCTGAGAAGCCTCCTGCCTTCTAGGACGCGCCCCCCCTCGCCGCACCCATCGCACCGCCCCCTTTGTGCCACCAACCCAGACCCCCGACGCCATGGTTCTCGTTCGCCATGTGCACCCCCAGAGATCTCGACCCGCCACTCCCCGGGACTGGCTTGGAGGAGGAGGACGAGGAGGAGGAGGAGGAGGAGGGGGCGAGGAGAGGAGAAGGAGAAGAAGTCATCCTGACTCGATGTTTGACAGCCCCAGGGTCCGGCGGGGGCCGCCAGGGCCCGAAAAAACAGTATAACAAGCCTACGATCTACGATCGTGTGTTGGTCACCACGCGAGGAGGTATGACATCTGCTCCTCCCTCTCCTCCTCCAACTCCTCCTTCTCCTCCTCATCCTCCTCCTCATCCTCCTCCTCCTCTTCTTCTTCTTCCTCCTCCTCCTCTTCTTCCTCCTCCTCCTCCTCCTCCTCCACCTCCTCCTCCTCGTCCTCCCCCTGCCTTCCTCCTGTCTTCCTCCTCTCTTCCTCCTCTCTTCCTCCTCCTATTCTTCGTTATTAGTATTACTCGTCTTAGTCTTTGTCTTCTTATTATTACGCTTATGCTCATTATTTGTATTATTCCTCTTCTTCTTCTTCCTCCTCCTCCTCCTCCTCCTCCTCCTCCTCCCCCTCCTCCCCCTCCTCCCCCTCCTCTACCTCCTCCCCCTTCTCCCCCCCTCCCCCTCCTCCTTCTCCTCCTCCTCCTCCTCCTCCTCCGCCTCCTCCGCCTCCGCCTCCACCTCCGCCTCCGCCTCCGCCTCCGCCTCCGCCTCCGCCTCCGCCTCCGCCTCCGCCTCCGCCTCCTCCTCCTCCTCCTCCTCCTCCTGCTGCTGCTGCTGCTGCCGTCGCGGGGGGGGGGAAAAAAAGGGCGCCGGGTCAGCAGTGCACGAGCATGTACAGCGGGAGCACCCGCTCCCGCTGCAGGACGCGGGCGCACGCGGAGCCAAGCCACTCATTGAAGTGCGTCTTCGCGAGGCAGAGGACGAAGGCCGTGAGGCCGTCGCCGCCGTGGCCGAAGGACGCCAGGGGCTCCGCGGAGATCCAGATGCCGCCCTCTTTAAAGGGAAATTAGGACACACAAATAAATACACACAAATAAAAATAGTCCCCATATTTTCCCATATTTTCTGGGTTTTTGTCTTCCCCCCCAATTCCCATATTTTCCAATATTTTCCTGGGAATCGAGGATTAATTGTGTCTGTGTGTTTCTTTTCCTCCTGATTGTGGGGGAGCCAAACCCAGACATGATCGCGTCGTGAAAAAATCCAGACGGGCGTTTTTGTTGTAGTTTCGGGCCCTGGGGGCCCTCGCCGGGCCCCGGGGCCGTAAAAACAAAAACGACTCCGGATGAAAAGCCGGTCCTGGGGAAAGTGTCCGGACTGCCGGGGACGCCGTCCTGAAAACATCAGGGCGTCGCAGGTCTGGGAAGAAAGCGTTTAAGAGGGGCTCCAGGTGCCGCCCTCGTATGGAGGAACTTGGACGGGGAAAAGAGCTGCTCCTGGATGGGCAGGAGCAGTGCCCGTGACACGCCTCCGTGGGGAGTACCTCAGCGCGCTGCTGCTGAAGGGACACCGGGCGCTCGGACAGAACCGGTGCAGCACGCCGACGGGCTCGCCACGGCGGCGTGTCCTTTGATGCTTTCTCTCTCCCCTCCCCGAGCTCCGCGGAGGTCCAGGTGCCAAAAACTGCGTCAGCAAAAGAAACGATCGAAGCTCCGCGCGGCTTCCTGGGATCGGCGCATGAGCCCCCCCGGCGGCGCCGGAGGGCGCGGCCCCCCCGGCCGCGCTCTGGGAAGACCCGCGCCGCTCCAAGAAATCCGCGCGGGCCTCCGCAAGGTTGCGTGTGTGCTCGTGCCGTCGTTTGTCCTTCGGCCTCTGGCGCCGCGCCCTTGGTGCAACGCCGCGGGTCGAAGCCGTGCCGGGCGATGGACTGCAGCTTCTCGGCCAAGGAGGCCTGCTCCCCGTCGGCGCGTTTCAGCCGGGTGCCGTGCCAGACGAGATCTTCTCGGTACCGCCTCGGACAGGGTGCGCCGCCTGTTAACGGGCGAAGAAGGGCACAACATATACGTATCCGCCGTCGGGGAGGGCTGCCCCATGGCGGTCGGCAAGTCTGTAGCCCGACGTCCCACCGTGGGGGTACAAACTTTCCAGCCGCCCTGGGGGATGCGCCACTGCAGCGGTGTTCCAATAGGCCTATTACAAGACCTTGCTCTTAGAAATGGGTGCTCTCAGAACAAAGACACATGGAACCGATGCACAACAACTGGACTGTCTCAGCCTGAACCGTCCGAGTAACATGTTTTTAGAGTCTGCGCTCCCTAGGCCGTAGAACCGATGCATCAAAGCAAAACCGTATCAGGCATAAATATTGCAGTAAGATTTCAAAAGCGCTAGCCACGAGGTCTTCCTAGAAAGTGCCTTCTGAGACCTATGGGCAAACCACGACGCTTCGCCACTGCAAGAGCCTTGTTGGAGCGGTCCATCTGCGCCAGACCGTGACCAAGACCGCACACGGGAACACCAGTGCCGATCTTGGTCACCGCCCATCTTGGTCACCGTCGGTTCGTGCATCATCCTCGCGCAAAATCGGCGACGGCTGGAATGGACCCTGACCGCGATCGGCGTCGACTAGATTCTTGGTCACCGGTCAGCGTGCGTATTTCGGCGGCGAGCGAGCCTTCTCAGAAGACTCGGAAGTCCCCCGGCCTTCTGAAAAGTTGGTGGTAAGCCTTCCCCGAAGACACAGGCAAACTTTTAGAAGGCCCGAAGGCTTGTGAGAAGCCTCGCCGCGTTCTGAGAAGGCTTCTACTTCTCACTTCCCCCCTCGATCGCCGCCGATCATTCCCTCGAGCCTTCTCAACTACACGCGATTTGGTGCGCGGCACTGGGGGGCCGCCAGGGCACCAAACACACAAAAAAGCGCGCGAAACGCTGCCACCGCATCGCGCTCGGCGATCGGGGGACCCCTTTGGGCCCGCACCAAAAAGGTCCCTCCGGCGAGAGGTCGCTCTCACGTGCAGTCTGTTAGGGCGACGAAATCTATACATATCCACTGCTCCCAGGCCAGGCCCATCCTCAACCCCGCAGCGGTGTATACGCCACGCCCTCCTGGCTTGGCCAGGAGGGCGCATACACAGCTCCTGGGTTCAAGATGGGCATGGTCAGGGAGAAGTGGACATGTATAGATTTCGTCGCCCGATCTGTGATTCCCTCGAGCCTTCTTGGAACGGCCCGTCTGCGGCGTAGGCGGAGTACTGCTCCAGCAGCTGCCGGTTCCGGACCCGCTGCACCACGGCACGCCCAGGGGCCGGCCGCGCCGTCCCGGCGATCTCCACGCCGCTGGCGAGCAGGTACAGCGAGAGGACCGCCTCGGCCTCGGCCGAGCCGCTCTCGAGCAGGTCCGCCCCGGGTGCGCCTGCTGGGACGCACGAGGGCATACTCTCAGGTCGGGCATGTACAACTACAGGTGGACCTTGGAAAAACAAATTATCCTGGCGAAGGACCCAACCATATACAAACGTGAATACCGCAAGGCAGGTGGGACGAAGCAAAAGGAATTCCCAATGCGGCCACGAACCGTGTGAGGGGTGCGCCACACTGGGGCGGGGCCGCCATGCGAACCCTGCCACTGAGGCCTTCGGTGGAGCTCCCTATGTCCCTGCGGAGCCACGAACCGTGTGAGGGGTGCGCCAAAATGGGGCGGGGCCGCCATGCGAACCCTGCCGCTGGGGCCTTCGGTGGAGCTCCCTATGGGGCCACGAACCGTGTGAGGGGTGCGCCAAAATGAGGCGGGGCCGCCATGCGAACCCTGCCACTGGGGCCTTCGGTGGAGCTCCCTATGGGGCCACGAACCGTGTGAGGGGTGCGCCAAAATGGGGCGGGGCCGCCATGCGAACCCTGCCACTGGGGCCTTCGGTGGAGCTCCCTATGGGGCCACGAACCGTGTGAGGGGTGCGCCAAAATGGGGCGGGGCCGCCATGCGAACCCTGCCACTGGGGCCTTCGGTGGAGCTCCCTATGGGGCACGAACCGTGTGAGGGGTGCGCCAAAATGGGGCGGGGCCGCCATGCGAACCCTGCCACTGGGGCCTTCGGTGGAGCTCCCTATGGGGCCACGAACCGTGTGAGGGGTGCGCCAAAATGGGCGGGGCCGCCATGCGAACCCTGCCACTGGGGCCTTCGGTGGAGCTCCCTATGGGGCCACGAACCGTGTGAGGGGTGCGCCAAAATGGGGCGGGGCCGCCATGCGAACCCTGCCACTGGGGCCTTCGGTGGAGCTCCCTATGGGGCCACGAACCGTGTGAGGGGTGCGGGGCCGCCATGCGAACCCTGCCAGCTCCCTATGGGGCCACGAACCGTGTGAGGGGTGCGCCAAAATGGGGCGG